>JAMFLL010000286.1:0-28810 GCA_027475725.1 Pythium rhizo-oryzae | reverse complement strand
CCCTGCTGCTGAGGACCTGTCGCCTGCCCAGGAGGAGGTCGCGCCAAGCTACACCGAGGAGCAGGAGCTGAAGGAGCAGGTCGAGGAGGCGATCGAGACCGCCGAGGAGCGCAACGGTGGCGAGGAGCTGACGCCTGCCCAGGAGGAGCGCGTCGTGGACGCCGTCGTTGAGGAGTACATCGAGGAGAAGCAGGAGGAGGAGCACGTTACCCTGTCCAACAACGAGGTGGAGGAGCTGCAGGAGCTGATTGCCGAGCCGATCGTGGAGGACTTCGTCCCGGAAAAGGAGTACATCACGGACAGTGGACCGAACCCGTACAGTTACCCTGAGTATCCGGATGCGTCGGATGTTCCAGTTGAAGAACCAATTCCCCGCTATGACACGCCGGTGGTCAACCCTGACTCGCGCTACATGACGAAGCCGCAGTTCCGCGCGAAGATTGCCAGTCACTTTGAGCATGAAGCTGCAGCTCTCGCGCAGCGACTCGAGTACGCCCAGATCGAGGCCAAGAAGGCAGGTCTTCTCCAAGAGCTGCTGGGCGAGTGCATTAACCAGGCGACCAACAAGGTATGTCACGCGTTGCCTAGTGTGGTGTTTGACTGCATGCTGCAGATTCTGACTTGTTTTTTGTGCTTGAAGTTCGGCTACTATGGTGTGTACGAAGAGGAGAAGGTCTTCAACCAGGCCGTCGAGTGGATCCTGGACGAGTGTCTCTCGACTTCGATCTAAGCACAGCGAACGCTGTGGGAAGTGACGCCGAGTGAGCATATCTGCCGTGGCGTGTGTGCCGTAGTGGTGCCCAAGGCATCTTCACGTGTGCTGTAGTTATCGATTTCCTGCATATTATCTTGCATGTTTCCGCTTTCAAACGAATTTCCCATTGGTACCTCACAGCTGCGTGCCTGGTATTGTCCACTGACTTCACAGTAGACTCGCTGACACTGCTGCAATTATCTGGAAGGACGCGCGATCTCAGTCGTGCGTCTTACGAAGCCGCAGCCGCAGCCGGGAGACTGCCGCGGTGTCGAGCTTTTTGTGTCCGGCTCGTACCGTTGCTGGGACACACACCATCGCCAGTGAGCTCAGTGTGGTGACTGGAAGGTGCAGCGACGCGGATCTTCATGAACGCCATTGCGACGGCTGTTTCGATGGCTTGAATGCCCGTCAAGTGGCTGGCTGGTAGACGTGGCCCGCCCAGCGGCGCCGCTGTCGTCGTGGCCAATCGCCGCCAACAGATCGTGCGAGCATCGTCGGCAGTTCTGCTCACGCAGCATCGTGCACGTCACTGACCGTATCACCGACCAGCTCGACGACTGGGTGTGCAAAATCGTACACTTCGCTCCTCAGCTCAGACACGCCCTAGTGAACGTGTGTGGCAGAGACTCACCATTGACCCTTGACCCGATGCTTTCCCCACCTTCACGGCAGGAATCAGCGTCTGCGACACTCTGTGTTCAAGCAGAGAGGCGTGCGGATTGGCGTTACGTGAATCGCGTATGTTAGCTACATGCATCGACACGACGCCATCGTCCGTGTGTCTCAACCATCGGGTCTCGCACAATGGCAAGCACGAGGCCCACGCTAGCGTATTGTCATACTCGGTTCCAGACGCAGAGCAGAGTGCCAGGAAGGTTGTCGTGACTCGCAGAACGCGCTTGTCACGACGAAGCCGACGCGCCACCCGCGTGGATCATCGGCGCCGATGCCATAGAAAAGCAGAGAGCGGCCACCGGCCCGCCGAGTGCTTGGTCGTGCCACTGGCCCGTGGACACTGCAGCCTTGATGAAGCTGGATCACGTGGTGAGACCATCTTCCTGTTCAGATGGCTACATACGTGTTGACAGGTATCCACCCACAGTGTGGGTGTTTGGTTGTTTGGGTTTTAGAATGGAATCACCAATCACCCACCACCCACTCGGGATCACACCCCCAGTGCACTTTGTGCGAGCAGCTCCAAAGCCCGTCCCCCAAGCCGAGCAAGATGGTACGACACCAACGATCGCGGCGGCGCACTGCGCGCGCTGGAGGCCGCGCGGCGCGGCGCCGTGACGTGCACGTGGAGGCGCATCTCTCGCTGACGCCGCCGGTGTCATTTTTTCTGTTCTGCTCCTCGTTCCTGTGCAGTTGTTCTACTCGTTTTTCAAGACGCTGATCGGCAAGCAGGTGGCCGTCGAGCTCAAGAACGACGTGGCGCTCGTGGGCACGCTCCACTCGGTGGACCAGTACCTGAACATCAAGCTGCTCAACGTCTCGGTCGTGGACGGTGACAAGTTCCCGCAACTCGTAAGGCATCCGACGGCGACGTTGCGCGTGCGGACGAGAAGGATCTAACGGTGGATTGCGTGCTGCTAGATGAACATGAAGCACGCGTTCGTGCGCGGCAGCGTGATCCGGTACGTGCAGATCCCCGCGGCGGAGGTGGACACGGAGTTGCTCCAGGACGCCGCAAGACGGGAGGCCAAGGCCAACAAGCAGGCGTAGATAAGCGAGTCCGATACGAATACAAGACAGAGCCAGCGGAAGGAAAGATATACGAAACCGTGTATGTCAGGAAGAAAAAGGAGTGAGTTGCGATCTTTTTCTCTCTACCACGACGAGAGACGAGATGGCGGCTAGTGCGGGTGCGTGAGGGTCGGGTGCGAGCGTGTTCTCCATGTAGTAGCGCGGATTTCGTGCGCTTCATAAATAGTGAGAGAGGCAGCTCGAAGACGAGCGTGTCCCCCCTAGGCGAGGGAGAGCACACCATGCCGCGGCTCGCTCGTTGCTACCGTCGTCAGCGCCTACCAGCAGAGCTTGCCCGGGAGGTACTTGTCGATGAGCGCCTGGTAGTAGGGCCAGAGCTTGGCGGCGTCCGGGCGGCTGTCGGCCTTGGTGTACAGGTCAAACTTGTTGAACTCGAGCACCCAGTCCATGAGCTCCTCGTCGCCCTCGGCCATGAGGTGCGCATACTCCTTCTCCTTGTGCCACGGGTAGCACGAGTGGAACCGCACCATCGCGAGCCCTTCCTCGGGGATGCTCGTCTTGTTGAACTTGAGCATCTGGTAGAGGTACTCGTCGTGGCCCCAGGCAAACTTGAGGTTGTGGATGCCGCAGTGCGGCGCGTAGATGCCGTACTCGGTGTTGTACCGCGCGTCCTGCATGTCCGGGTTGAGCGCGTTGAACTCGGGGAACACGGTCGTGTCCGGGATGCGGCAGCCGAGCACCCAGGTGTCGCCGCCGAGCGACCACTGGTCGCCCTCGGCCGTGCCCTCCTGGCCGTCCTCCTTGGCGCCCCAGAGGTACTGGATCTTGCCCATGTCGTGAAGCAGCCCGACAAGCTGGAACCAGTCCGGGTGGCCCGCGGCGCGGATGCCCTCGGCGGTCTGGAGCATGTGCTCCATGTTGGGCATCTCCGAGTCCGGGTCCGAAGAGTCCACGTATCCCTTGAGCGCCTCGAACGCCTCGAGCACGGTCATCTTGGCGTTCGTGAAGCCGCCGTACTTGGCCTGCATCTTGTCGTAGAACGCCACGGTCTGGTGCGTGCGCATGAGCTTGTAGTGGCGCTCGACCGTGGCCTGGCGCTTCGAGTCCTTGTAGTTGCGGAACTCCTCCACGCTCTTGCCCGGCGCCGCGGCCGCCTGCTTGGTCTCGAGCACGGCCGACGTCGCCGCCTTGGCCGCCGTCAGCTGGTTGCCCAGCTCGTTGCGCTTGGAGATCTCAATGTTCATGGTAGCGTTGACTCACACGGGAGCGGGACTTGGGAAGAGCGACCACACGACAGAGTGTGGCACACGGCGCGCAGATTCGCAACTGACTCCGCGAGAGCGCGGCACGAGGCAGGAGGAGGCACCGGGGCCTCGTCGCTCCGCGTGGCCGCTGGAGCCATCCATCGCGGACCAAGAACGCGCATCATCCGTTCCACTCAGCATTTTTGGACCCACACTCTCATGGGAATGTACTTTGGAGCTCTTCGCAGGGACAGCGAAAAGATCCGAAGTTATTTATATCCAGCCAATCGCACAAGCGAGCGGTCGGTAATATATCACGCCACCGTCGCACGCCATGGCACCTCCGAACTCCAGTTGCACGCGCTGGTTTTGTGGGGCGAATACTTAGCGACACAGAGCACGACCACGCGAAGTGAGTGCGGCTCCGTCCCCCCAACTTCAAACACCGTTTCCCCCTTCACTAAGGCAAGGCGGTCCGGTCCATACAAACACGCTGTGTAAGTATAGCCTCAGCCTTGGCGAGGGGTAGAGACCTGCCATCTTTTTTTGGGCCGTTGTTCTGCAAGTAATTTATTTCTGAACCGCGACCTTTCCCCATCCCAGAGACCGTGCCACGCACGTCCAAAACGCGCGCCTTGCGATCGTTCCTCCGGTCTCGCGACGCTGTGGGAGAGACACGAGCCCTCCGTTGCATCGAGAGAAGATGCCGCGCCGTCTCCGCTGCATTTAGAGCCGCCGCGTACGGTACTGTACAAAGTGCGCTGATCCCGCCTCTCGCGATCCAGCAGATCTTGAGGATCTTCCACATCCAGCATTGTGCCATCAGCCACCACGCAACGTCACTCGACACTCAAGCGGGGGAGATATACTCTAGCAATTGGTATCATGTTTCATATCCAGCAGCTCGTCTCCCGGCCCGCTTCCGACGCACGGTCGTCGATCTCGGTGATGCGGATCTCCGACTCGCGCAGCTCCGTGTCGCGCGCCGTCGTAGTCGTGAGACGAGGGCTCGCGGGCGCGGGCGGCGCGACCTGCTGGTAGTACAGCATGTAGGCCTCGCACTTGAGCACCTGGTCGAACGACACGCCCTGCACGAGCGAGTCCGAGACGTAGAACCAGTCGTGGTCCGGGTCGTCCAGCGTCCACATGGTGGAGCGCGTCGTCTTGGTGAACACGTCCTCGTCCTCGTCTGGCGCGTCCTCGTCCTGCATGGTCTCGATTTTCTTGCGGCTCACGTAGGCAACGTAGTGGCCGGCGCGTTTGTTGCCCTTGTGGACCACGACTGCGATCAGCTCGTACAGCGTCGACTCGTGGCGCTCGAGCACATCATTCTCCACGTGCGGTGCCATGTCCAGCATCGCATCGAACTGGATGTGCTGCGTGATCTTGCGCAGACGTCCGAGCCGCTTGAGGTGCAGCACGAGCACGCGAGGCAGCTCCGAGATGCGTAGACGCATGGTCGCGTCGCGCAGCACAGGCGCCACGGGAGGCGCCTTGGTGCTCCCGTTCTTGGGCGGGCGAGAACACTTCTCGCAGTCATAGCCGTTCTCGGCCTCAACAAGCAGCTGCGACTCGACTGTGAACTGTTGGAGGCAGTCTTTCACCGAGACGTACTTGCCGTTCGTCACGGCCGGGATCGGCAGGCTCAGCTGGAACGCGTCTTCCACGGTCTCGCTGCGGTTGCCGCACGTTTGACAGCGTACCTCCCTACCAATAGAGACAGACCACACGTCGTTAGAGGGGGAGAAAAGTGGACAAGCGCAGCAACACGAGATGTCCAGCCACGTACGTGATGAGCGCGCCGCCAAATAGTGTGCGCACGAAGTTGACCTTGGAGAATGTTGGCGGCGCCATGCGCGCACTCGAGGACCGCCGAGAGAGCGTCTGGCGCCCGCCGCTTGGCTGGAGAAACAGTTCGTTGTCGTCCAGCGCAAGCTTCTTCGCGAGCATTGCGTGAATTTCTTCTTTCGTCGCATTCGGCGACACGCGCAGCGAGATGGTCTCACCCGTATCGGTCTTGACAAACAGATTGACGAGCTCTGGTTGCTCCTCCGCCTTCTCGTCGCCTCCGGTTGCCCCAGCAGGAGCGGGTTGTGTGAGCGCTGGTGGGTCGATCTCTTCGTCAATCGCCCACAGCATACTCGTGAACAGCTCGTGTGCGTCCTGCTGGTAGTTGCCACGGAACTGGCCAAACTTTTTCCGTACTTCCCTCAAAAGCGGCGCGACTGTGAGCACTGGACTTGCCTGCTTCTTGCCTGGCGACTTGCTGCGTCGATCGCTACCACCATTTTGCTTGGGGGGCGACAGCGGGGGTAGATTGCGCGTCTTGGTCACGATCGTCCCCTTTAGCATCCTAACAGTACCATAGAGTTTAGCTCGCATACCAGCATCAACTCATGTCGACCGAAGAGCGAGCACTCACATTAACGTCGCAGCGACGGGGCTGTCACCCAAGCGCGTGATGATGGCGTCCTCGTAGATGAACGCTGGGAAGTAGTGCATAGCCGTGAGCAGAGCCTGCGTCGCCGCGTTGAAGTAGCACGTATTGCCCAGGTTCGAGAACCCCAACACGCTGGGCGCCCGAGCTGGCTTGGGCAAACTCGTCGGGGGCTTTGCCGGCGCTGCTACGGGCTCTGCAGGTGATCGGAAGGTAGGTAATGGAGATGGTGCTCGCGTCTGGCGCTCTTCAGCTCGTGCCTTCTCGCGCTGATGCTCTCGTTCCAACGCGCGCGACTGGTCCGTGCCGAATGTGATACTTCGAGGTCGCTCCGCCATGGGATCCGCAGCTGGCTCGACGTCGGCTCCGTCGGCAGTGGTCGTCGCCTCCATCGCACGCGTGAGCTCTTCAATGTCCAGCCCGCGCGACGACTCGTCGTCGTACACGTAGCTGCGCTGCGTGTCCATGAGCTCGTCGTCGTCGGGCGAGAGCGTCGGGTTCGTCATGAGCTTGGCACGCACACGCCGCTGTTGCTTGCCCGCAATCTCCTCAAATACGACGTTGCACTCCTTCATCATCTCCTGGATCTTTGACTTGCCGCCATCGACTTCCTGCTTACACGGACAGCACCTAAAGGTCCGCCACAATCAGGTTTGTAATCGGTCGTCAAAACAAGCCAGCAACATGAGACGTACCAGAATGTTCGCGTTGCAACGTGGAAGCCGATGAAATGCTTCGGATGGATCCTGTTCAGACGCAAGCAGATAATGCCTATGAGCACCAGTCCCACTGCGTTCGATACCCGGCCACGGAACGTACTGGAAGTGCTGCATAAAGTGATTCCGCCCGAGACACGCCATGAAGCCGCACGAGATGCACACGTACAGATCCTCCCACGCCGGGTTCGGCGACCACCCGTTCAGCGTCTCCACAGCAGCGCTCATCGCGCCATTCGACGCACTCGAGGCCGACGAGTCGTTCAGGCCCCGGCTGGTCTCAGGGCTGTTGGGCGACCGGCGCCCGCGCTTGGCCGCCGCCGCCGCGGCCGTCTTCGACCGCGAGTTGCCGCGCACGGGCGGCGCCGTGCAGAGCTGTCCACAACACACAAACACAATCCTCCTGTCAGCGCGCGTGGAGTACCTAGCGATGGGGAGACCTGGGGAGAACGCCACGCACCTCGCACGCGAGCGCGTTGTGGTGGCGCAGGCCGCGACGGAAGTCGGGCATGCGCAGCGCTTGCGACGCGTGGCGGCAGTGCTTGGACGGCATCGCCACCTGACACCGCTGGCCCCCGAGCGCCCGGGAGGTCGGAAGACAGCGAGGGAGTCAGCGAGAGAGATGACCGCGATGGCTCCGGTCGTTCGCCGTGGGTGCGTTTCCCTGTGGGAGCGTTCGTTCGGGTCCGGTACGTCACTCGCGCGGGGATGGACCTCATAGTTGCCGCTTGAGGGCCGGAGAGCTCCACGACTCCCCCCAACTAGCAACTACGCGCTGGCTGACGATTGGCTGCTGCGGGTCCAGACTCAGAAGTCATGCTCTGGCGTCAGCCAAGAATCAGTCACTGATGTAAGCTATCTCAAACAGCTACAAGGCGGGAAAGGCAGTGCGGGCTAATAATTTACGAAAGGTGGCTGGGTGGCTAAGGGATCTACGGCATCTATCGAAGCGTGCTAGCTGCGGTGCTGCATGTAGAGCTCGTAGAGGTCCGCGCGCTTGCGCAGGTGCTCCTGCATGGGGCCGAGCAGCCGCTTGAAGGTCTTGCGGTCGAGCACGAGGCACTTGGTCTTGCGCACGGCCGTGACGGTCGCCATGCGGCGCGCGTTCGTGACCAGCGCGAGCTCGCCGAAAAAGTCGCCCGAGCCGAGCCGTGCCGACACCTCCTCGCCGCGCTTCGTGCACTTGACCTCGCCGTCCTCGACGATGTAAAAGTCGTCGCCACCCGAGCCTTCCTCGATCACCACGGCGTGCGGCTCAAAGTACTCGACGCGCAGCGCGTCCGCGACGATCATCTTCTCGTAGTTGGAGAGGGTTGCGAAGATCGGGACCTGGTCGATAAAGTCCAGGTACAGCTTGCGCTGCTTGATCGTCGTCTCCATGAGCACGCGTTTGAAGGTCACGCGGTCGAGCGACCAGCACTCGACGTCCGAGGTCGCACGGATCGTCGCAGCACGGGGCGCGTCGTACAGCAGCGCGAGCTCGCCGAAAAAGTTGCGGTCCGAGGTGCCGTCGACCTCCCCCACGACGCGCCCGTGGATCACGACCTCGCACACGCCGCTATCGACAATGTAGAAGAGGTCGCCGGCCTCGCCCTGGCGGATGATCTCCTGCCCGCGCTTCACGGCGACGTACTTCATCGCGTCCACGAGGATCTGCTGCGTCTCCTCGGAGATGTTGGCGAAGAGCAGATTGCGGCGCACCGACTTGCGGATCGACTCCTCGTCCTGCTGGCTCTTGGCGTACACCGGTGGCGTCCAGGACTTGTCCATGGTCACGAGCGAGGACACGACCGAGCGCCGGTGGAAGCCGCTCGTCGAGCCCAGCCGCGCGCGGATCTCGTCCATGTCGACGTGGTCGTCCGGCTCGCTCTCGTCGTCCTCGTCGGTCTGCGCGTCGTCCGAGTCCGAGAACATCTTCTCGTCGTCGTCATCCAAGTCGAAGCCCTCGCTGTCGCCGCCGGTGCTGCACTTGCTGTCGCTGCGGAACGCGACGCGCGTCTTGCGCAGCTCGCCGTCGTCCTCCATCTTGGCGTCGCGCGCGTAGAGCGGCTGCTGCTTGTCGTCGCGCGCCTTCTCCGCCATTTCGGTTGTCAAGCAGCGCGGGAGCGAGGGGAAGCGGAGGAAGCGCCTGCGTGCGGAGAGTCGCGGCGAAGTGTGTGCCGTCGCTCGTTGAAATCAGGGGCCGACGCAAGCAGCCAGCCTGCTGGCGACCACCACGCCAGGGTGCGTGACCGCCCAATCATAAGACGCACGAGGACGAGAGGAGCTCCCGCCGGCGTTTTTATTGAGCCACCGCGAGCATAAGAAGCGCCCAGAGGCGGGGCACCGCCCATCATCCACATCACCCTCGCCCGGGAAGACAAGGCAGTCAGTCGGGGCAGCCACGCCCCCTCAAAAATAGGTGAGCTAGCCTCGCTTTATTAGGCTAGTTTCCAATCGTACTTTGATGAAAACGTACTTAGCCGAGTTCCTCGTCGTCTATCGGAAGTTGAAGTCGAAACGGACCACGGGCGAACAAGCGGCAACATGGCGGCGGGCGACGAGGCGGCGGCGGAGGCGGCCTCTCTCGCGGGCGCGGAGGACGCGACGGCGCCGGAAGGCGCGCCAGGTGAAAGCGCGAGCGCCGGCGCGTGCAACCATGTGCTTCGCGCCACGGCCGAGCCCATATTCGCGACGCTCGCGGACGCCGAAGACGCGAGTTTCTCGTTCCTCGAGGACCTCGTGGACGACATTTTCGCGGGCATGCGCGTCGCTGAGGAGAACGAGCGCGCGCTGCGCGTCGCCGTGGCGCACGCGTGGACGCAGGCGCTCGGCGGTGCGCGCGTGGCCGCCGCGCAGGCTCCCGCGAGCCTCGACGTCGACGAGCACCCGACGGACCACCCAAACGGCCGCCTCGCGCAGTTTCTCCGCCCGCGAATACACGACGACGACGCTGACGGCGCCACCAAGCCGCCACACGCGTGGAAAACGCTTCAGCGTCCGCTCAACCATCCGGGGCAGCCCGTCACGCCGTTCCTCGCGGCGCTGTGGGCGCTCGTGGACCGCCACGCGGCGTTCGTCGAGGAGCAACTCGCGCGCTTCGCGTCGGCGCGCTTCCAGACGTCGTCCGTGCCCACACTTGGCCGCGCGGGCGAGTGGCAAATTCCCGTCGCGGACCTCGCACCGTTTCTGCGTGACGTCGCGCGCGCCGCGCGGCTGAGCGTGCTGGGCAGCGCCGTGGAGTACGTGTTGGCGGTGAACGCGCCGTTGCTGGAGAAGAGACGCAAGGCCAAGGGGGCGCTGCAGCTCTCTCACATCGCGCTGTGCGTCCAAGCGGCGCTTCTCCGCGCCGAGGAAGAGGAGCAGCAGCAGATGCGTCTGGGAGGCCTTCTGGCGACCACGCCGTCGGGCGTGTTTCAGACCGAGGTCGCGGGCGACGCGGACGGGAACGACGAGCTACTGGTCTACTACGACGAGGGCGCGGACCCGGCGCCGCTCGCAATCGACCGCAGTGCGACGGGCACCGTGGCGCTCAAGGCCGAGCTCGGCGCGTCCATCGTCAAGCGGCAGCGTATGGCCAAGAGGATCGTCTCTCTGATGCAGCGCCGCGAGTCTGGCTCCTCCAAGTGGGGCGCGATCCGCAAACGCATGGTCGTGCGCGAGCACCACGTGGGCGTGGCCGTCGAGACCGACATGGAGCTGAACGCCACAGTGCCGCCTTCAGCAGCACTCCAGCGGATGCCTACGATGGCGGCTGCCAAGCTGCTCGCGGGCGCAGCTTCGGGTGGGTCACCCAAGAAGAAGGCGTCGGTCGCTGCGAGCACGCCGCGAGGGTCGACCATGGCGGCAGCATCACCAGCCTCTAGGCACTTCCGAGAGCCCGATGCGGCAGCACTGGCCAACATCTTTTCGCTCGGCACGCCTCGGCAGCTCTCGCCCGAAGAGCTGGCGCGGCGCAACGACATTCTCAGCATCCTGGAGCGCGAAGAGGCCCTAGCCACACGCAAGATGGCGGTCGCATCGATCACGGCCGTGAGTCTGCCGCCACCGTGCGTCGGACCCGACGGGAAGCCCATCATGTCGGAGCACGACAAGGCATTTCAAGCGTACGTCGCCGCTAACTCGAGTGTCACCACGACGGGCGGCTCCTGTGTCGTCCCAGCAGCTCTTGGAAGCAGCCCGGACAAGGCGGCGGGGGCAAGTAGCATCGGAAAGTCTGGGGAGCCGAAGCGATCGCGGCCACTCGGCGATGCACATGGCAAAACGAGGTTCGAGCTCGCGCTCGAGCCACCACGATATGAAGTAGCCGACGGCAACTCTCACATTCGGATGGCAGCTGAAGCTGCTGCAGCGGCCGAGGCCGCGGGAAAGAAATTGCGGACCCGAGGCGGCGTGCGGTCGCCAATGTATTCACCGTCGCCGCCTGGCTCGCCAACCAGAAAGCAGGTTCAACCCTCGTCACCGCCTCAGCAGCCGCACTCGCCGACCACGCACAACCCGCGCCCGCTAGAAACGCCTTCAGGCCACCTGCCTCAATTGGACACGAGTCGACTCGCAGTTGGCGTCAAAGCCGTGGTACGCGGGGTCGAGAAGCGCGGCCCGCGCCACGATCCGAGTCGGAACTCACGCCTTCGAATGCACAACTACGATGTGAGTGTGAATGGTTGCGTGGTGGTACCTCTAGTCGTTGGGCTGACCCGTGTTTTTCTTCTGTCCGTAGACCACTCCAGGAGGAGAACACGACAAGCCCGTACTGGAAGGCGGTCCCGCAAGAGTGTCACCCGAGAAGAGAGAACACCTACCACCGGTGTCGCCGGTGAAGGCCAGTCCTCACCGCAAGCACGTGGCATTCCCAGTGGCATCCGCAGATACGAAAGCGCTTTCCCCACAGCGCCCAGCAATACCCCTGGGTGAGCCATCCCCCGTGCCTCCAAGTGGCTCGCGCCGCTTCCCGGCCAAGCAGCCCACGTTCGAGAAACGAGCGTCTCCTCCGCGCGTTCGAAACCGTGTGCTGACAGAAAACGCCAACAACTCCACCAGCAAGAAGCTGTACGCGCGCGCCAAGTGGGCGGAACGCGATGCCAACGACGATTTCACGGTGCGTGTGTCTTGCACTGTGCCTGATATGGACAGCGGAGTGAGACTCATGAAAGGTACTGCAGGCAATGCACGCACCTCGGCGCAATCTGACGCATCACGAGACTATGGCGGACTACTAGCCGCAACCCCGGAGCGTGCTTTTGGAACGGCATCGGATTATTTAGGACCATCCTTCATTTCTCTACCCTTCCGGCCTAGCTCTAACGGGGGTTTGTGGCGGGCCACTTGCTGCGAATCCCGTCGCGCGCTGCTTCGTCACCATGGTGCGTCCGAATAGACTGTAGATATCTGCTGATGGATGCTCCTTCATGTACCGCAAGGCGTCCTCGATGCGCATGGTGTCGACATCCCCGCAGCCCACGGCGTCAAAGATCTTGCCGACGAAGTGCTTCGCAACCTCGATGAGTTCGTCCGTGGTTTCGACAAGAAGACTCGCCAGGAAGAACTGCATCACTTCATTACGGTGAATCGTTGTGCCGTCGCCGTTGAGATCGTACACGCGGAAGAGAAAGCCCACACGCTTGGCGACATCTCCTTTCTCCAGCGCGCTCAACGCCTCCACGAACTCTTGCCATTCCAAGATCCCAGAACCATCGGCGTCCAAAATATCGAACACACGGTCAATGAAGAAATGATCTTCAATCGAGAGCTGCGGGATGCCCCGGCGGAACGTCTCTTTGTCGATCCCCTTTGGCGATTTCGCGATCGCGCAGAGCGCTTTGAAGCGCGCCCAGAGCCCATACAGTTCAGTGCGATCATATCCGGTCTCCTCAAGAAGCCTGGGCAAATCTTGCTCCTGTAGGAAGCCGTGCTGCGCAGTGACGCTCGACGCTGGGTGGCATTTGCGCAGGTCAAAGTCCGACAAACCTTCCGATAGCAGCATTCCACTTGGCGTGGCCGCCGCGTTATGACCATGGTGGAGGTGCTTGCGTGCCGTGGGATTTCCAGGTGGTTCGGAAGACCCCGACGAGGCAGCTCCAGCGGGGGTTGGTGAGGGTGGCTGTGGTTGACGGTACTTGAGCTTCAAGATCGTGCTGTTACCTGCGTTGGCCGCAGCGTCCGACGGTTTCCACAGCGTTGGGAAGCACGAAGACGCTTCCTCCTGCGGTGGTGGTGGCCGACGAAGCGTCGATAGGCTTCTTCGGAAGCTAGTGGCAGGTGACGGTCTCGCCGGCACTGTATTGGAAGTGACTACAGCTGCGCGGATCTCTCCGTCGACTTTGTGCGCGCCGGGCGGCGGATGCGCGAGGGTGGATAGGGGCAAGTGAAGACGCTGGAGGCGCCGCGCCTTCTCTTCGAGCTCCATCTGCGCCATGCGCATGCTGTACAACGAGGACGCCGACATCCGCGACAAGTTGCGGTCCTCCACAGGCTTTCGCTTGGCCAACGAGAACTCGCGCATGAAGTCGTAGTCAAGCAACGTCTTGGCGCGTAGCGACGCGAGGCATTCCCCCGGTGGTGACGGCGTCGGCTTCTTCTCGTCCACGCGGCGTGAGGTGAGCATCGGCGGTGTGAGTGAGACCGTAAGCAGCTCGGCCGACGGCAGCGTAGAGCCAAACTGCATGTTGCTGAGACTCAAGCGCTTCTCGATCGTGCTGTGACGCGGAGACGGCCGAGCCGCCGCTGGGGCCGCGTGGGCCGCGTCTTGTACGAACGGCTCGATGTGGGTTGCGCGAGGCGTGCGTGTGCTGACGCCCGTGGACCCATGGTGGGTGAGCAGCGCCGGTGGCGACTGGCCCACGGCGACAACCGGACGCCGCGGATCCATCGGGGCGTTCGTGGAAGGCTTGAAAGGAGACCTCCGGATCACGGCATGCAAGAGCGCGCTGGTGTTGGTGCTCTTGCGCAAAGATGAGATCAAAGAGAAAGACGGGATATTGATAGACGCGCGTGTGAGCAAGGGCTTGTTCGCACCGGTATTTGGTATTGATAGAGGCGAGAGGCCGATTCGCAGTGGTTTGCTGGACGAATATGCGAGGCTTGCGAAGCGTCAAGGGCTCGAATGTGGAAGGAGAAGCGCTCGAGGCTTGGGTGGAACGATGCGCACAGCTTGACGCCCTTGCTGGTCGAGCCCGTCGGTGCCACAGCTCAATTGCAACATCACGCGACGATGGGGCAAGCGACGAGGAAGCCAGCCAGCGAGACGAGCAACGATCAATAGGGAGCGCCGACAAAAACCGTTTATATCGCTGCATCGTCGCATGCCACTCGACGTCGACCATTATCCGTCGCAAGGAACGCCAGTGAAAAGGCAGTGAAACGGGTATCAGAGCGCGCGTTTGCCACAACTACTCGAGCCGGGATTCGAGTCGATGGACACTAGCAGCCCCGAGTTCCAGGCGGCGCTGCGCGACCACGCACGGTCGCTGGGCGTGGACCCGGATGCCGAGGCGCACCTTCTCCCGCTCGTCCAGGAGGCGCTGCTCGCGGACGTACCTGCCGGCTGGGAGCAAGGTGAGACTGATGATGGTACGCTCTACTACTTCAACGAGGACTCGGGCGAGAGCATCTGGGAGCACCCGCTCGACGCGCACTACCGCGAGCTCGTCAAGCAGCGGAAAGCCGAAGGCCCGCCGCCGTCCGCCGTTGAGAGCAAGCCGGCCAAAGCAGACGCTGCTGCCACGCCCACCGAGGTCTCCAAGCTTGAGGTGTACAGTTTCGACGATGACAGCGACGATGACGTCAAGCCGCAGAGCAAATCGACCCCAGCGACCGCTGCGAGCGGCAGCGGCGATCGCGCCTCGCGGCTCAGCTCGCTATTCGCACCGCAGCCGGCGCCGTCCTACTCGACAGCAGCGTCCAGCATGGTCAAGGAGAGCACCAAAGACACCGTGTCATCGTCTCGTGCGACGGGCTTAAGCGGCGCATCATCAACCTCGACAACGGCCGCAAACAGCGCGAGCTCATCGACCGGTGGCTTTGGTCGCGACCGCTCTTGGCTGCTTGACAATGACGACGACGATATCCCGACGCTCGGGTCCAGTAAACCCTCCACGACGTCGATCACATCATCCTTTACGAAACCCACGGAGATCAAGGACGTTTCCTCCAGTACCACTGGCAGCGCCAGTCGCCCGGGCACTTCAGCCTCTTCTTCATCGTCGTCCACGGGCTCCAGCGGCATGTCGTATACGTCCCGGCTCTTTGGCAGCGGCCCTACGGCCTCGACGCCAACGCCAACATCGACATCTTCCGACACGTCCGCCGTCAGCTCACTGGATCTCGGCGGTGGGACGTCGGGGAGCGGCAAGCTGTCCCCACGCAGGGGCATCGCGTCGGCCATCAAGGGCCCGTTCTTCCAGGACATGACCGCCGCCGAGCCTAGCTCGTCCTCATCGATGTTTGGCAGTAGCAGTGGCAGCTCACTGGGCTCGACGAGCGGCGCGGCCGATCTCGCCAAGATAAAGGACCTGGAAAAAACCACGGGCGAGCTGTCCAGACAGGTGGAGCAACTCAAAAAGGAGCTCGATGCGACCAAGCAGCAGCTCGAGATTGCCCGGCAGGACGCCAAGGAGGTCAACTACCTCAAGATGAAGGCCAACGAGAGCAAGGCTAAGCTGAGCGACAAAGAGAGCGAGCTCGCCACGGCCAAGAAAGAGAACACCACACTCCAGGAGCAGGTGAAGCGCCTCCAAGGTGAGTGCGCGGCGCTCGCACAAGTCCAAACCAGCGCCACCCAGCAGCATGTGCTGGACGCCAAGCGCGCGGCGAGTGAGCTCGAGGCACAGCTTGCGGCTGCCAAGAAACAAGCCGCAGAAGCCGAAGACGCGCTCCAGAAAAGCCGCGTCGAACGCGAGACGCTTATGACGCAGCTCCGCGATGCCGAAGCGGGACTAGAACGCGAGAAGAGTGACTCAGCGCGTGTGAAGGAGCAGTTCGCACGTGAACAGCAAGAGGTGCGCGCGCTTCGGGACCAGGCGGAGAGCGCCAAGCAGGATGCGCTCGCGCAGGTCGAGCGGCTGACACGCGAAATGCGCGAGCAGAGTCGCCAGGCGGAGAGCCTCATGACGCTCCAGGAGACTGTGGACCGCCAAGCTCAGCATGCCAAGCAGCTCGAAGAGAAGCAGCGCGACCTAGTTGCCAAGCTCGCTGAGGCTGACGCGAGGCATGCGCAGGCCGCGCGCGAGTCAACGTTGAAGGACATAGAGGTGCAGGACGCTGGCCGCAAGCTGACGGCGATCACGCTGGAGCTCGAGGCGCGTGATAAGACGCTGCGCGAGATCACGGAGCGATTGCGGCTCGAGCAGGCGCACGCGAGCGAGGTCCAGAGCAAGGCGCTGTCGCTGCAGCGCAGCGAAGACGACTTCGAGCGCAAGAGGCAGCTTCTGGAGCGCGAGAAACAGGATCTCGTGACGCAGCTGCGTGAACGTGGCGACCAGCTCCACGCTGTGCAGAGCCAGCTCCAGCGCGTGCAGGAGGATCACGCTAGCGCGGCCGCCAAGTTCCAAATGGAGATCCAAACGCTCCGATCACAGACCGCCCAACTCAGGTCGCACGAGTTATTACCGCTCGAGAAGCAGCGCGACCAGCTCGCCCACGAACTCGACCGCGCGCGTGAGAAGCTCGCGGGCGTGGAGAAGGAGCTGCGTGGTGCGCAGCAGGAGCTCTCGACCGAGGCCAGCCGCGTACACCAGCTGCAGGTTGAGATTGAGGCCTGGAAGCGCAAGGAGCAACAGCAAAAGGCCCAGAAGGAGACATACCTCCAGGAGAAGTTGACCGCGGAGAAGCAACTCACGAGCCTCCAGGGTGAGGCCTCGGCGTACCAGCATGACAAGCGGCTCGAGCTCGACAAGCTCGCGTTCCGGGTGCGCGAGCTCGAGTCGCAGGTGGTGCAGAAAGACTACGAGATTGTGCGTGTCGAGGAGAAGTTCACCAAGGCCGAGTCCTGGCGCCTCAAGGAGGCGCGCCGCGTCGAGGAGCGCGACGCGCAGCTGCTGGATCTCAAAGAAGAGCTCGCACAGATCAAGACGCGCAACGTCGAGGCCGAGAACAACGTGATCCTCCACGAGCTGCGTCGCGAGAAGGAGCAGCTGGACGCCAAGGTGCGCGTGCTCGCGATGGAGCTCGAGGAAGAGCGCACGGCGCGCGCTGTGGCGGCGCAAAAGTTCCAGGACGAGGCCGAGAACCTCCAGAAGGCCGTCGAGTGGCAGCTACCGCAGCTCGCAGCCGCGTGTGTCAGCCGCTCGAGCGAGGAGTGGACGCGCAAGTGTCATGAGCTTGCGGCGACGCTGCGCGACGACTACCATGCCAAGTCACTGGCGGAACGGAACGAGCTCGTGCAGCGGCTCCAAGAGGTGGACACGCGGCGCGACCACGCCGAGCAGAAGCTCCACACGGCCGTAGCCGAGTGCGAGTTTCTGCGCAAGGAAGTGCACCGCGTCGAGGACAACAACAAGGTGCTGCTGGATCAGCTCCACACGATTCGTGTGTACATGACGCAACGCGCCGGCGGCTTTAGCAGCGGCTTTAACGGG
This sequence comes from Pythium rhizo-oryzae, assembly GCA_027475725.1. Taxonomy (NCBI): domain Eukaryota; phylum Oomycota; class Peronosporomycetes; order Pythiales; family Pythiaceae; genus Pythium; species Pythium rhizo-oryzae. The sequence continues at coordinate 11,396 of JAMFLL010000286.1, read as the reverse complement.
TTTGCGATGCCGCCACCTCCACCGGCACCTACTCCGGCCCCCCCGGCGCCACAGCCACAGCCGCCGCAGCCTCCAGCGCCCACGATGTTCCACAGCGACGTGGCGGCCGTGAACCAGCTCAACACGCAGCTCGCGGTGCTCCACGCGCAGTTCCAGCAGCTCTTCGACGCGCACAGCCACGGCTCCGGGGCGACTCCAGCGGCGGTGCGGCCGCTGCGTGTCGACGTGTTCTCGCCCAGCGACCGCTTCGAGATCCCGTCGTCGCCACCGGCAGCGACGTCGTCGTCGTCAATGGCGTCGTCTCGCCAGAGACACAAGGCGTCGTTTGCGGCGTCCTCGAGCTCGACGGGATCCTCGTCCTCGTCCTCTTCGCTGGACGAGACGCTGGACGCGCTGCTCCAGCGCGCGTCCGGCTCGGTGCTGACGACCCGCAAGGACCCGCACGCCGAGAAGGAGGAGCTGCTCGCGACGCTCGAAACCATCGGTGGCAGCGGTAGTGTTAGTACTAGTAATGGCGCCCTCACGCTGTCGCCGGTGCCGGCGCCGCTGGTCGCCGCCGGCGACACGATGTGGTACCAGAAGAACTACTGGCGGACAAAGTATCAGCACTGAGACAAAAGATACCAGACGTGGAGGGTGTGCGTGGGTATTTCAAGGTGGTGTGTGTATGTGTGAGTGTGGTTAGAGCACGGAAGGCGTCCGGGACGCCCGTAGGACCGCTCTTCGCAGAGCGGCTCGCACGGGCTCGCCACCGCGACAGCAAGCGCCTTCTCTATAGGTAAATGGGACGACAGCGCACTTAGTACACACGCGCGAACGGCGGCACCTTCTTGCACTCGGCCTCGTCGAGCGTCTCGCTGTGGACCTCGCGGTACGCGATCTGGGTCTTGCACGTCTCCTCGTCGTAGTACGCGAGCGTGTGCTTCATCCAGTTGACGTCGTCGCGGTCCGGGAAGTTCTCGTGCGCGTGCGCGCCGCGCGACTCCTTGCGCGCTTCGGCCGCGTGCATGGTCGCGGACGCGCAGCCGAGCAGGTTCTTGAGCTCCCACGTCTCGATGAGGTCCGTGTTCCAGATGAGCGACTGGTCCGTGACCTTGATGTCCTTGAACTTGGGCGTGACCTCGTCGATCTTCTTGACGCCCTCGAGCAGCGACTCGGACGTGCGGTACACGGCCGCGTCGGCCTGCATGGTCTTCTGCATCTCGAGGCGCAGCTCGGCCGTCGGGATCGCGCCGTTCGCGTAGCGGAGCTTGTCCACCTCGGCGATCGAGGCCAGACCGGCGTCCTTGGGCATCGGCGGCTTGGGCTGGCCGGGCTTGGTGATCTCGGCGATGCGCAGCGCGCAGGCACGGCCGAAGACCACCAGGTCGAGCAGCGAGTTGGCGCCGAGGCGGTTCGCGCCGTGGACCGACGCGCACGCGGCCTCGCCGGCCGCGAACAGGCCCTTGACGACCTTGTCCGGGTACATCTTGTCCACGGCGGGCACGCCGTTGTAGTCCGGCACGACGACCTCGCCGAGGTGGTTCGTGGCGATGCCGCCCATGTTGTAGTGGACCGTCGGGAGCACCGGGATGGGCTCCTTGGTCACGTCCACGCCGGCGAAAATGCCGGCGGTCTCCGAGATACCGGGCAGACGCTCGGCGAGCAGCTCGGCCGGGAGGTGGTCGAGGTGGAGGAAGATGTGGTCCTTGTTCTTGCCCACGCCGCGGCCCTCGCGGATCTCCATGGTCATGGCGCGCGAGACGACGTCACGCGAGGCCAGGTCCTTGGCGGTCGGCGCGTAGCGCTCCATGAAGCGCTCGCCCTCGCTGTTGCGGAGGATGCCGCCCTCGCCACGGGCGCCCTCGGTGATGAGGCAGCCGGCGCCGTAGATGCCCGTCGGGTGGAACTGCACAAACTCGGGGTCCTGGAGCGGGATGCCGGCGCGAAGCGCCATGCCCGTGCCGTCGCCCGTGCACGTGTGCGCCGAGGTGCACGAGAAGTAGGCGCGGCCGTAGCCGCCCGTGGCGAGCACCGTGTTGCTGGCGTTGAAGCGGTGGAACGTGCCGTCCTCCATGTTCATGGCGATCACGCCGACGCACTCGCCGGCGTCGTTCATGATCAGGTCGAGCGCAAAGTACTCGATAAAGTACGACGTGTCGAACGCGAGCGAGCGGCCGTAGAGCGTGTGGAGCATGGCGTGGCCCGTGCGGTCGGCCGCGCAGGCGCAGCGGTAGGCCTGGCCGCCCTTGCCGAACTCGAGCGACTGGCCGCCAAACGCGCGCTGGTAGATCTTGCCCTCGTCGGTGCGCGAGAACGGCATGCCGAAGCTCTCGAGCTCGCGCACGGCCTGCGGCGCCTCGCGACACATGTAGTGGATCGCGTCCTGGTCGCCGAGCCAGTCGCTGCCCTTGACCGTGTCGTACATGTGCCAGCGCCAGTCGTCCGGGGTCATGTTGCCGAGCGCGGCGTTGATGCCGCCCTGCGCGGCCACCGTGTGCGAGCGCGTGGGGAAGAGCTTGGAGATGCAGGCCGTCTTGAGGCCCGCCTCGGCGCAGCCCATGGCCGCGCGGAGGCCGGCGCCGCCGGCGCCCACCACCACCACGTCGTACTCGTGGTCGATCACCGTGTACTTGGACGTGAGGCTCGCGTTGAGCGACCCCGAGGGCTTCTGGCCGGCCACGACCGACATGGCGCGCGCCGCGGGCGTCGAGAGCGTGGTCGCAAGCGACTTGCGGGCCGTGCGGAGCATCATGGTGGAAACAGGACTCGGAGAGGAGGGGATCACCGGGCGGAGAGGAGCGCTGAGATACGAGAGGAGAACAGTTAGCGAGAACGGTTCTGTATAAGTATGTGGGTCGATTCGCCATGGAACGGTTCCGCGGCCGCGCGCGGAGGTGTTCCCGAACGGTGTGGACGCCGTCCGCGCGGCCGCGGAATTCCGCCATGATCATCGGCCCCCGCACACAGATGGAGAGAATTGGACGTCGGGGGCATTTACCTTTCCGGGCGGCGGGGCGTTCTGAGCTGTGAGGCCCGGCGAGCGTGCGGTCCGCACGCTATCCGCAACACTCAACACCCGTCCAACTCGACGGGGCTGTTCGTTGGTCCACTAGTGGGCCAATAAAACCTCGAGGTTTTATGGACCACCAGAACCAATCCAACGAGCGTAAAACGGATCCGCCGCGATCACACACAGACACGGGGAGAACGTCAGCAGCGCGCTGGTGGGTGACTTACCGGTAGGCGTCGCGGTGCTTCAACTTTACCGGTTTTCAAACCGGTTTTAATTCCAAAACCGGTATTTTATAAGTACCGGTATTTTGTAAGTACCGGTATTAAACCGGGTTTTACTGCCGTGGCACAACATTGAGAGGAGGAACCCTCAACGACACCAAGGCAATATGAGCACCAACCCACGCGCGGGCGACGCCGCCGCGGACGCGAACGGCCTGTCTCTGCGCCTCCTCGGCGCCAAGCGCGTGCCGCACGCGGGCGCCGCGCCGTTGGCCGCCGGTGGCAGTGCCAGTGGCAGTGCCAGTGGCGCGCTCCACGCCGAGCCCAACGCCGAGCAGTTCGCGCGCTCGGTGGCGCTCATGGCGGCGGCGCACGTGGCGCGCGGCGTGGGCTTCGAGGCCGTGCAGCGCTCCGCGGGCGACGCGCTGGCCGAGATCCTGGGCAAGTACATCCAGCGCATCGGCGTCGCGGCCAAGGACGTCGCCGAGCACGCCGGGCGCACGCAGCCGCACGCGACCGACGTGGCGAGCGCGCTCGAGGACCTGCTGCCCGTGCCGCTGGAGCTCCCGGACCTGATCAAGGCGCTGCAGACCGCCAAGCGGCCCTTCCCGAGAGGTAAAGTGCCATGGCATGGCACGCTGCCAACCGCGTGTGCTTTCTCTGATGACCCACGTGTGTCTTTGCTTGGCAGACATTCCGTCGTTCCCGGTGCGCAAGAACGACCTGGCCAACTCGACGCTGGACCAGAGCAAGATCGGCAGCCGCGAGGCGCTGCCGGCGTACGCGCCGAGCTTTCTGCCGCCGCTGCCCAACCGCCACACGTACAGCAGCGAGTCGCGCGTCGTGGTGGAGCGCGAGCGCGACCACAAGCGCACGCGGCTCGACCTGCTCGCGCAGAAGAGCCACGTGCAGCAGTCGCTACACGGGCTCGACAGCGCCGCCCCCTGTACGTGTGCCACACTCGTCTAGGAGCTTAGGACCAACGCACTCACGTTTTCACTGTGCCCTCCACTCTCCATCTACAGCCACGACGCCGGCGATCGCGCCGCAGCCGGCGTGGAACGCGTTCCAGGGCATGGCGAGCGAGCCCGCGAGCGGCAACCCGTTCGTGCAGCCACCGGTGGTCCACCAGGCGGCCCAGGCCAAGAAGAGCGTCTTCGGTGCGCTGCCCGACCGCGAGTTCGCGCCGGCCACGGGCCGCGACCGATCGCAGAAGAAGCACAGCGCGCTCGATTCGTCCGCCGGTCTGAACAAGCTGCCGAGGTACGGATGCGAAATACACTCGTGAAAGTGGTGACACGACTGACAGGTGTGTGTGTGAGCAGCCAGGAGCTGGGCAAGGAAGACAAGATCTTGTCCGGCACGTTCCACGATGGCGACTCGGAGTAACTGCAGCAGAATGTGGCACAGACACAGACCGACACGGAGATGTCCACCTCGGCGGCATGGCTACGAGTACCGGTTCAACCATAATATATTAGGCGAAGCAAAGACGTTTGATGTGTGTAAGTTCTGTCGAGCGAGAGGGAATGCAACCAACGCAGTAGCAGGGCGGATGAGGCCAGTGAGATCTAGACCGCTTTGCCGTCGACCGAGCGCGACGACTGTGACTGCACGACATCTTCCAGCGCCTGCTCGGTGGCGCCGCCCTTGCTGTTGCCGTACGGGTAAGCCTGCTCGAGGCGTCGCAGGTTGCGCTTCTGGACGATCTTGTACACGACGATCGCCAGCAGCAGCAACGCGACGCCGCCGACGATACCAGCGACAACCGCCGACGGTCCGAAGCCCTTGGTCGACCCCGAGCCGCCGTCTTTAAGCGGGATCGTGCAGCGCGGGCCGCCCCACGTGTTCTGCGTACACACACAAGTGCTGTTCTTCGAGCACTTGCCCGTGACGATCGTGGCGACCGCGACGGTGGAGACGGTGCAGTCGCTGTTCGAGAAGCACGGCGCGCCGCCCTGGACCTCGATCCACTTGTTCTTCGCGTCCTCGTACTGCTCCAAGTGGCCATCAATCCACTCTTTCGTCGGGTGCGTGGCCGGATCGCAGCCAATAGACATGGCTGAGCCGGGTGTCGTGTCCTGGTATATCCGGATGTAGTCGATCTTCATATACATCGGGAACTCGTCGCAGATCTTGTTGACCTTGGCGTCCTTGCCGTCGCCGCGGCAGGGCTTGCCCGGGTTCGGCGGCTTGGAGCCCCAACTCGTTGAGAGCGCAACGTTAAAGATGATGTACATGGGCTCTTCAATCATCAGCTTGCGCGGGTTGGAGTTGGCAGTGTCTTGAGGGGGGTTCTCCATCGCCTCGGCCGGGATCTCGTAGATCGCGACGCCCTCGACCATCCAGCGCACGTACCCCTGGCGGCCCGTGACCCACTCGAGCTGGTACTTCAAGTAACCCGTGTAGGCCGCGAGCGGGAGCCCCGAGTTGGCCGAGAGCGCGTCCATCTGGTAGTTGAAGCTGGGCATGGTGTTGGACTCGGCGTTGCCGTCGCGCAGCGGGTCGGAACACTTGAGGTTCTTGTTGTCCGGGTCGCACAGGTACGAGCCCTGGTACCCGTTGATCACGGGCATGCAGCCGCCCACGTCGTTCACGCCCCAGCGGCGCGTCGTCGAGTTGTCGATGCGCCCCAAGTCGGCGTACCCGTCCTTGGACGCCGGGCACGCGTTCACGGTGCTGCACGTGTTGTCGGACCAGCCCTTTTGGCCGTTGGCCACGACGGTCGCGGCGTTCTGGATCTGCGAGCCCACGGGCGCGCACATGGTGTTTGGCGCGTACCGCAGGCCTTGGTACCAGCTGCGGTACGGGCGTTGCGCGTATGTGGCGTTCGGGATGCCGGGGAAGTTGGCGCCCACGGTCTTGCAGGCGCCGCCGTAGAAGCAGTACGTGTTGTCCTTGTCGGCCGCACCCGGCGGGATCTGGCGGAACTTGTCGGGCATGCCCGGTGCGACCTGGATGGACGTGGACACGTCCGTGCCACCGCCCTCGAGCAGGTCGATCTCCGGTGCGCCGCGGCCCTGGAACTTGTTGAGCCCGTACCCGGGGTTGCCGTCGCAGGCGCTGATGCGCTGGCTCTTGCGGAGCTCGTCGTTGCACTCGTTGTAGCTCCAGGGCCACATGCGGTTGGTCGAGCCCGTGAAGAGCGCGCGCCCGAGGTTGCCGAGGAACCAGATGCCGGGCCACGTCGGGTAGTACTCGATCTTCTCCACGCGGCGCTTGCTGTCGCCCAGATCCGGGTTCCCGGACGCCGCCGAGATGGCACCGGGCAGCTGCGCGCTCACCTCGACGTAGCCGCCCTGGAAGCAAAACTTGTTCCAGCTCTGGACCATGCCGGCGCGGTAGTACATCGAGTGGTCCTGGAACTCGGGCGGCCGCGTGTACGCGTTGAAGACCGAGAACGTGATGTTGGGCTCCTCGCGGATCTCGATCTGGAACACGCCGCGGCCGTCCGACTCGTTCTTGGTCGACGTCATGTTGATCGAGTAGTACTCGAGCGCCGCGTTCACGCCGTCCGGGAGCTCGAGCGCCGTCCAGAGGTAGTCGCCGCCGGCCGAGAAGTCGCGCCCGGGCACGTTGAACTCGTCCGAGAACACGAGCTCCCACGTGTCGCCGCGCGAGCTCACGACGCTGTACTCGCTCTGGGGGGTATGGACGTCCACCCAGGGCTTGACGCCCGACTTGGCGTTATACTTGGCGTTCGCCGCCGAGTCGTTGGCGCCATGCGCGCGCGCCATGCACAGCGCCAGCGCCGTGGCAGTGGCGGCGGTGGCAGTCGGGGCACGCATATTCAGTAAGTGTAGGGGCGTTGGTTTTGCCCCCGCTGTTGGAAGAGTGACGTCGTCTGTGTTGGTTGGGTTTGCGGTTGGCGGTATCGTTGGTTTTGCGTCAGTTGAGCCATGTTTGTTGGTTGGGTCGCCTCTTGTTCCACTTTTTTCTTCTTCGACACCAAAGGATGCGGCACGAGAACAGTCCAACTCCACGTCGAGGTTTTTCCGCCACCATACAAGCTTCAAGATGAATGCACGGTTAAACCTCACAAGTGAACCCCATCGCAACACGCTGACGGCCCCACAAAAATTCGCAATCCTCACGAAACCCGTGCAGCTGACATATGACTCATTACACAGCCAAGGTTACACCTCTCTTATGGCATCAATACCTTTGTAGATCCATGAAACCTCTTATATTGAGTCAAGATGATATCTAGTTTTGGTATCAATAATAAAAGGTATTTCTGTGTTGCCATGGTCGCCGTCACCCAGGGGGCGATGGGTTCGAGGCGCCGCCATGTCGCAGTCCGCCGCTCAGCTCATGGCGGCCATAGAGATTCTGCCACCTGCACGCTCTCTCTTCCGCATTCTCCCCATGCGAATGGAACATCGAGCCGCCTCTTGGTGACTGTTGGCGGGTTGTGACGGACGCTCCGTCATGGGCACTACATATGGGGGAATAAAATCTGCGACGTGTGCACAGCTTTGGTCTCCTCAGGGCTGTGAATGGCCTGCCCAGCGGCAGTCGCGGTCCGGATGGAGCAGCCGACGCAGCAGCGGCGCGGCGGCGCGAATCGCGCGGCAGTCCACGTGCTCGGGCAGCACGAGCTCGCGCAGTACACGGCAAAACGCGCCGCCGTCGAAGCCCGCGATCTCCGTGTCGCGCAGCCGGATGCACTCGAGCAACGGCAGCACGTGCAGTGGCGACACGTCCTCCACGTCCGTGCTGCTCAAATCCACGTGGCGCAGATTGGTGAGCGTACTCAATGGCAGCAAGCTGCGGATGCTCGAGTAGCTCAGGTCCAGGTGCCGCAGCTTGGTGAGCGCGCCCAACGCCGTGAGGTCCAGCGTCGGCGGGCGGCCGCGCGGCAGCTCGTCGTCGCCGTCGAGGTTGCCGCGCACCATTGCGCACGAGTGCTCGAAGTACGTGAGGTTCGGCGCGCTGCGCAGTGTCGAGAGATCCTCCATGAGCACGTCGACGAGCCGCAGCTCCTGTAGCTGCGGCGCGAACCGCAAGTTGTGGAGGCTACGCAACCGCATCCGGATAAGGCACAGCACACGCAGCCGTGGGTGGACCACAGCCGCGAGCGGCACGTCGGGCTCGCGAGTGTAGCCCCACTCGACGCGCAGCGACACGAGAGACGGCACTGGCACTGGGAGCACGCTTCCTGAAATGGAATCGCCCGACAGATCGAGGTGCTCGAGGAAGTGCATGGGCCGCAGCTCAGCGAGGTCCATTCGTGTGTGGACACGCTCCGGGCGCTGGGAGAACATGGGTCGTATCCGAGCGTCGACGACGCGAACGTAGCGGAGACACGAGACGACTGCAGTCACGCCCGGCTCAGTGCCAATACTCGGCCACGTCGTGCTGTACATCTTCAGCGATTCGAGCTGCTGAAGGAGGGCAATCGCCGAGACGAGTGTCAGCGTACAGCCAGAGAGGTCGAGATGGCGGAGCGACGCGGCTCGCGCTCCGAGTGGCGTCAAATCGCTTGCTTGAGACCGCGCGAGACTGAGAAATTGCAAACGAGTGAGGCCGGCGAGCGGGCTCAGATCAGTAACTGGCGTCTCTTCTAGCTTCAGGCTACACAACCTGTGCAGCGATGCGATTGGAACCAAGTTCACGATGTTGCAGCAGCTGAGGTCGAGTCGCTCGAGACGCGCGAGACGGCCGACCGCCGAAACGTCGTGGACGCCCCAGGATGTCAGTGTCAACGACTCGAGCCTCGGCAACGCGCCGATCGCGCGCAGATCACCCACACTCCCGCAACGCAAGACCAACGACCTGAGGTTGTGAAGGTGCCCGATGGGTTCTGCATGCGCCCGTTGTGATCGCACGACGAGATCCAAACTCTGAAGTCGCTCCATCCCTGAAAGCAATGCAGCGAGGTCGTCGACATGCGCATCCACTTCGAGCCGCTCGAGACCAGCAAGGCCGTGTAGCGCTGCAATAGCTTCGCGACCAAGAGCAAGGCGATCCGCGTCGTAGTCGTCGCCGTCATTCTGGTCACCGTCGCGTCGATGGGCGATGCGCAGCGAAGACAGCACTGGCAAGCGCCGCAACAGCGCTAGATGGCTGGGGTCCGAGATCGCAACATGGCGCGCGAGCGGCGATAGCCGCGCCAGGATGCCGCTCACGGCGGTGCTGTTACTGCGTGGACACGTGGGTACGACGACGCGCGCGAACCGGAAGTACACGTCGCGCAAAGCCGACGCTGCCAGCGCGCGTGTCGCGCTCGAGAGTGACTCGACGTCTTGCGAATCGAGGAACGGTAAAACCAGCGGGACGTGCTGCGCGTGCTCGAGCAGGAATCGCTCCATGGTCGCCGTCTCCCAGGGAATCTCTTCTGTTCTCTCTCGTGCCAGAGAAGGCTATCTGTTTTGGCACGAGACGCTGGCCGACCTTGCGCCGCCGCGTTGCTCCTTCTCCATGGTTCGCACTTCGGGTTCCTTTCCCACACGTGCCGCTTTCGTGGATTCAATTCCAACTATTTGACCAATCACAACATGTCTGGATCTATTTTGTTCAATGAGTCCTGTGGAAACCAGACATGAATGTGTCCAGGCATCCCACAATGAGCCGCTCATGGGAATCAAGGTGAAGGCAGCTATACTAGCCCGCATGGTTGTTCATGTGGTGATGCTATCATTAAATATTGGTGTCTGTGGCAGCTACCCTAATGGTAGGATGCGACTCTACTTGCTATGAGCTACTTCTTGTCTAACAACTGAGCGGCGCGTAGTGGACGAAGCCCGTCGACACGACCGGCACGGCGCACTGGTGCTTCTGCAGCGCCTGCTGGAGGCTCGGGAGCTTCGAGGCGGGCGTCTGCACGTATTCCGGCACAGCGGGCGCGATCACGCGCGGCATGAGCACCTTCTGCTGCGCGTCCAGCACGCGCGGGGTCATCTCGCCCGTCGGGAGCGCGGCACCTTCGGTCGCGTTCTCCCAGTTGAGGTGGGCGACACAGAAGCGCTTGGTCTTGCGGCTGCGCATGCAGTTGGGCACTTCGCAGCGCTGACCACCACCGTGACTCCAGCAAAAGTCGCTGCGACTCTGCGCGCCCTTGGTGCAGCCCACAAACTGGCAGCGGCGGCCGCCGCCGTGGCCTCGGCACAGGCCGCGGCTGACCGAGATCTTGTCACAGTCCGGGATCTGGCACTTCTTGCCGCTGCTTGCACAAGCCTTGCCGGCACGACGGCGCTTGACGCCAGCAGTCGTCGAGGACGCCTCCGAACCCGTCGAGTTCTGCGGCGTCGACGAGGTCGAGCTGCCCGAGTCCGAGTGGTACGGGGAGCTGGGGCGGTACGCCACTGTTGTGGGGCTCTGGTTATGGAGGTGGCGCGTGAGCGACGGCAGCACCGGGAGCGAGGCGCGCTGGGACATGGTCGCGAGCGCGTTCAGCGCGTCGGCCGTCTGCGCGTCCTGGCGGTACATGTACTGGGGCGGCGGCGGCGCGAGCTTGGGCGCGGGGTTGATAGCCGCCGGGAGAAGCGCTTCGAGGTGGCGCACGAGCTCGTGGCCGCGCGGGAGCACGATGGACGAGCCGTGGCGGCCGTCGCCGATGGAGATGGAGATGGTGCCAGCTTCCATGTTCTCTGTGCTATGGGGGAGGAGAGGGGGCTTCTGAGGGAGGGCTGGAGTCTTGGGAAATGAAAGGCCCCCTTACTCAGAGGCGGGCGGAGCAGGCCGGAGGGCACGCCTTAATTCGACCGAAAGTATAGTAAAATCAAGTATAACATAAATTTCTCCCCGCCTCGGGCCCGAATTGCTCGACCCCCTCACTGAGCGCGGCCAGCCCCACAACCACCCACGATTGAGACGAGGGTGTAAACCAAATCTCCATTTCCGTTTCCCCGCGAATGCCGATCGACTGTTTCAAGCGATTTTGAGTATCAAAATACCCACCAATGACCTTCTATAAATGAATATCCAAAGGGCGATGGGCCATTCGATTAATATTTAGTCGGTTAGGGCTTCAGTGTTCCGGCTGCTTCTGGGCGTGTGCGTTCCAGGGCTGGGGTTCAATGCATGGTTAGGGTAGTGAGATGGTGCTCCTCTTTGGCGTGCAAAGCATAGGCGATGCTGTACAGTATTTACCGGGGGGGAACACAAGGCGAGATTTTATCCCGCAAGCCTGTCTCTAGCACACCTGTCCCCCTTTCCTCCAAAAGCTACATAGTGTA
>JAMFLL010000285.1:0-47027 GCA_027475725.1 Pythium rhizo-oryzae | reverse complement strand
GGTAAACCGTTGCAGCCGCGGGCTGTACACGCACCACAGCTGGGAGGACACGACGACCGAAACGTCTTGGTCTTCCAGCTGGCGTCTGCCGACGCAACACCACCAAACTCAACTCACAGAGAGAGCGCGCGAGGGCGAGTCCCCAGAATTTCAAAGTCAACCCACAAAACACGTGATAATGGCGCACGAGGAGCTCCGCAGCGCATTCTGCGCCGGCGACGTCGCCGCGATCGCCGCCTACTTCGAGAGCGGCGCCGGGCGCGCGCGCATAGCTGAGACCGAAGCGCACTTTGCCCGCGAGCGCCATTCGCTCGGGCCAGGCCTGTCAAGATTCACGCCATGGTACACAGCGATGCACGGACCGTTCGGCAAAAGCGTATGCCTGTTGGTGAAGGCGGTGGAGCTGGGCCATAACAACGTGATCGAGTGGCTGTTCGAGTGGTCGCGCGCCTCGCAAATGCCCGCGACGCTCGCGTCCGTGTTCAGCGACGTGTGCGCAGCAGCGGCGCAAGCAAACGACCTCCCCATCCTCGACTTGCTGCTCTCGTCGCGCGTGTTCACCGATGCGATCCCCGCCACCACGCAAAAGCAAGTGCTCAACACGCTTGTCGCGTCCGAGCCAGCACTCACAAACGCGACCACGCTGCAGCTTCTGATCGCGCACGGCGCGAACATCGAGTCGCCCGAGATGCTTGCGCAGTGTGCGCGTGTCGCGGGGAAGGAGCAAGTCGAGTTGCTTCTCTGTAACGGCACGCGTGTTGTAGGCACCGACGTGCTGGCTGCGCCTGCTCTCAAGTGCAACGCCGAGATGGTGCGCGAGCTCATCAAGTGCGGTGCCGACGCCAACGCCGGGAACGGAAGCGCGCTCTACAACGCAGCGCACAAGAATCACTTCCGCACGGTCAAGGTGCTGTTGAAGGAGGGTTTCGCTGACGTCAGCGCCAAGACGGTCTACGGCCAAACGGCGCTGGGAGCCGCGACTGCGCCTCGCCGTGTCTTGGGCCCCGTTGGTTGCAACCCCACACAGCCCAAGACCAGCTCGGCCGCGCAGGTGCGCAACATCCTTCTGCAGTACGGTGCAAACCCCGCCCACGACACGAGCAATATGCAACTCCTATAGCCACGCCAGCGTGGTGCACGCTGAGTGAAGCCACTTTATCCATCAGAGTCCAGAATAGAAATCATTTGATCGAACCCACTCCCTTTTTCGTAATAAAGCAACTCACGGAGAACAGAGCTTACGCGCGTTTGCGGAGACCTCGATGGCGACGACGACGGCGCGCTTCCACGCGGCGTTCGCCTCGGGCGACGTCGCCTCGATCGCCGCGTACGTCGCCAGCGCCGAAGGCTGCGTGGAGATCGATGCGACGGAGCGTCACCTCGCGCGAGCCGCGGATGGAGCACAGGCTGTGGACGCGTTCCCGCAACGTCGCGACACGTTCCACCCCTGGTACTTGCCGTTGGACACCCGCACCGGACGGCCTCTGTTCCTGCTCAGCGCGGCGATCCAGCACGGGCACGTCGAGGTCGTCCAGTGGCTTTTTGACCGCGAGCAGCCTCTCGTGACCATGCGCGCGACCCTCGCGGCCATCCTGCCCGCGGCGTGTTCCGTTGCGATAGCCGCTGGCAATTTCATCGCACTCGAGCTGCTACTTTCGTCGCGCGTTTTCGTCCAACTACTCGCGCATGGCAACCAACAATCGAAATTGCTCAGCTCGCTCCTCGCTTCGCGTCACGCGGTGAAACAATCGGGGATGATTGAGCTGCTGCTCGCGCACGGCGCGACGGACTACCCAAGCGGCGGGCTGCGCAACCCGCTCACGCGGTGTGCGTGCATCGCCGACCAGGAGCAACTCCAGGTGTTTCGTCGCAACGGCGCACTGGTCGTGGGAATGCCGTCGCTTTGGAAGCCCGTGCACATGGGGCACATCTCGAATGCGTACTGGCTTATTGTGCACGGAGCCGACGTCAGTGGCCACAGCAGAGCGCTCCGGCACGCCGTTATGCAAGACTACTACGAGCTAGCCGAGGTGCTCCTCGAGCACGGTTTTGCCGATGCTGACGCCGAATCCGAGACTGGCCAGACGCTGGTCACCACTCTAATGGGACGGTCCGCCATGGAGCGACACTACGGCAACCGGCGACACCTGAAAAAGCTCCTCGAAAAGTACGGGGCGCTCACGGGAGACGAAGCCGTCAACAATACTCTGTAAGAAGATGCCGCAGCTCACTGCATGAATTGCAATGCGTACAACAGACCGTGGTGGAACGTCAACAGTCGTGGCAAAACAGCACTGCGCTGGGCTGGGACACAAGCAACTTCCGAACCGTTGTCTCAGGTTTGAAATATCACCTTAAGGCTGCTATGAGAGGTATTAGCTGGATTAAGCCTCCCAAATAACATCGCCCCTGTGGATGTGGTGGTGTAGCCAAGCCCAAACAACCATGGGAGAGCAGGCGTCCTGCGGCGCTCGGACGAGTCCAATCGACTGCTCGCATAGTTGATCAGCAGATATCTGGCCCCTCTAGTGGGGCGTTTAAACTCCTATACGACGTCCGCGCATGGCCACGGTTTCGTGATATTTACTGCTTTCTGATAAGCAGCCAGGTGATACATTTCGAGAGCTCGGCTGCTACGCCGGACAGGCAGCTGCAACTTCGCCATCCGCCGAAAGTGTGTTGTCTGTCTTCCCAGGGAGATCGCCTCCTTCAAAAGCAGGGAGTTCGTCGATTGGCCCGAGAGAAAACTGCGGTTTCTTGGCCGACTCTTTTGCGACCCACACCATCTCAAACAGCGAGCACGACGCACAACATACAACCCCCATGGTTGAGCTGCAGCCAGAGGCATCTTCCCCGACGTTCAAGTCGGCGCGGCGATCCAGTCGCCTGTGGAGTTGTAGGACCGCGAGTGCAAGCAGCAAATTCAGTGCGAGGTCGCCCCCAATGAACGCCACGGACGTGTTGTTCACGCTCATCTTCGCGTTCATTTGTTCGTTGAGCTCGCCGACGGACGTAACCAGTGTCCCCAAGCCCGAAGAATAACGCGTGTTCGCGTACTTGTACAAAGCCGCAACGACCGAGAAGAGCGGGCCACCAATGAACGTCACGGTTTGCGCTGCATACGCGGACAGTGGGGACGCGCCCCCCACAAACGTGTGGTCGGTATTCGCGGCGAGCATATACAAGACGGCGCTCGAGATGTAGATCGCGGCAAAAGACAACAACGTCACGAAGTAGGAGAGGCCGACCGCCGAAGCGACTTGAGCCGCAGGAACGCACGGGCACACGATCGTCGCCACCATGTTGACCACGAAGCCGCGCTTCGCTCCTTGGCGCTTGGGAGGACCAGGTGGGAGAGGAGCCTTGCTGTCGGCGACTGGGAGGTCTGGTGATGCGGTGGGCTCGAGCATGATACCCTTTGTGGGGTGGTGAAGACGAGAGACCTGTCTCGAGAAAGTTGTGGAATGAAGTAGCTGAGGGCGCGTCGAACAATCGTCATATCAAACACATTAGAGTTCGTATGGCGTCGCTTCACGCCAGCGCGGGAATCCAGATCCAAGCCGTGGATCCGGCTGGGTCCATGGGAGCACAAGCGCGAACCCACGGTGCGCTTGGTCGTTCCGCAGGATCAACTACAAGTGACTGGGGATGCGTGTGGGTTCTCTCTGGATGCAATGGGAAGCGGCGTTTCCAGGACGAGTCGGCGACGACTCGAAGCCTGGCTTGGGTTCATGTCGAGAATCTGCGACGTGTGTACATCTGACGGTCTATATTCGTAGATAAAACAAAAGTTATCTAGTTCCTACAATTCATGCGCTTTGTGCGTCTAGGAATGCTATTCAAAACCATGACGTCACTCACTTCCGCACGGTCTCAGAAGATGATGGACTTGGCTGCCGCCGTCACCGACGTCGACGCGTTCTACGCGGCGTTCGCGACCGGCGACGTCGCGGCGCTCGAAGCGTTCTTCGCGCGCGACGCCGTGCGCGGCGTGATCGCCGCCACCAACGCGTTCGTCGTCGCGCACGCGCCACAAGACGACGTGTTCATCGTCCCTCCTCCCAGCCACCACCAGCGCGCCGCTCCCCATGACCAGCGCCGTCGGGCGTCCATACCGCACCGCTACGTGTACCCTTGGTACTACACCAAGCCGCCGCCGGGCGTGCTCGCGCCGCACAAGTTTCTGATCGGGATCGCCATCGAGAACGCGCGCTTTGAGCTGCTCGCGTGGCTGTTCGCGGAGCGGCACCTGAGTCTTATGGGTGAGACGCTCGCGGTCGCGCTCCCGCTCGCGGCGCGACTCGCGATCAACACGAGCGACGTTGAGACGCTGGAGCTGCTGCTCACGTCGCAGGTCTTTCTTCAGTGCATTCCGGAGGCGAGACAGCAAGCGGCGCTGGACCAAATGCTCGCGCAGGTTCGGGTGACGGGCTTGAGCGACGACGTCGTGAAGCTCTTGATCGCTCACGGTGCACGTGTGAACGACACGGACGCAAACGGCGAGACGTATCCGACGGCAGCCTGGAGAATAGATAGACGAAGAGCAATGCTGCTAGCCGAGCATGGCGCCTTTGACTCGGTGGAGGTGCACTATTTCGAGAGTTGGCGCGTTCCTGGATCAATATGACGTTCCGTGTACCGGTAGTGCTTTGGCGCAGTGCTTCTCTTCTGACCGCCCGATTTTGACAATCTTGAAAGTCGCTCCTCCTCACTCCGCGATGCTGGGCGTGGGGAAGACTGTGAAGTAAAGGAGCAGGATTCCGACGAGGTTGAGGCCCGCGTCCGCGACAATCGCGACCACGTGGTCACGCTCGGCGCGCCCGAACTCCTCCGTTGTGTCGTCGCCTTCACTCGGCTCGTCTTGGGCACCAGTCGCCGGCGAGACCTCCCCACGGCGAACAATGCGGAGAAGCTTGAGTGCCATCAAGGACACGTAAGGAAGGTTCAACGCCCACAGCAAAGCGCCAGCGAGTGTACTCGACCCAGCTTCAAACACGCACACGTCGGAAAATGTGTACACCAGACACACGACGGAGCCGAGCGCAAGCAACCCACATAGAAACGCACGGCGACTGACGCGTCGATGCTTCAGCTCCGGGGAATAAGGCGTGGCGGGGTCTTCCCGGATGTGGACTTGGAGCGTGGCACTTGCCATGAGCAGATCGATCAAAGGAGGTAGCGACGTGGGGGAAGTCGAACTGACGTCTCTTTCGGCGGAAGTACTTGTGCCGGGTGCTTCGCGGTGGCGCCCACAAGCTAATTTGGTGGATGCGAACAGTCGTTTTTCTGTGTTCAGAGGCCAAATCTCAGAGTCTGTCCTCAACATTCTGAAGAAGATTCGCATCAGCACGTTTGGCTCACCGCAGCCATTCGGATCAGAAGCCTGGTGAGTTCAGCCGGGTTTTCAGCGCCACACTCAGCGTTGTACATCTCCGGGGCGTCCGAGTGAAGGCAGCAGATTTCTTTTTTAGGCTATTGTACATTGAGTTATTTATTGTTCACTTTTCTCCAGATAAACGCAGTCACGATTGGCTGGCTCATTCGACGTAAAACTGCCAGGGCAGCACGAAGTAGCACACCAGCAGGATACCGATCACGTAGATGCACACGTCGCCGACAACGGCGATCGCGTCGTGGCTCGCGTCGTCACCAAACTCCACACTCTCGCAGTCGTCGGTGGGCTCTTCAAGATCGGGCAGCTGCTGGTCCAGCGGCTCCTCCGTGGCTTCCATCGCGCGGATCGTTGTGAGGAGCTTGTGGATCATGAGCGTCGTGTAGGGGATGCACACGATCCAGATGTACGGCGTCGCGCGGTCCGACGACTCCTGCTGCACGCCGGACGTGACGACGAACCAAAGCACGCTCGCGAGGTAGAGCAGCACGCACAGCACGATCAGCGCCGGGTGCTGCACGAACGCCCAGCCGCTTGGCCGTGTCGGAGGCGGCAACTCGCTCTTAATGGGCTGCTGCGGGGCGGTGCCGGCGATCTGGACGACGGCAAACTCGCGCGTCGGGAGAACCGCTGTCGTGTGGCTCATGGTGAAGTCGTGTGTCTTGTGGCGCGAATGAGGAAGATTCGAAAGTGAGCACAGAGACACGGGACGGCGCGCGGGGCGGGTGGCTGCATCTCTCCGGATCAGCGAGCTCAACGGCTTCACGGCGACGGTGTCCACCACGGCGTGTCTCAACAGGTGGCGGTGTTGGACTCCACCTCATATAGAAATGGCTACACCACGGGATATCATTTTATAGAGGTATATTGTATTCGTAGTAAGAGGATTTGTCCGATTTCATGGAAAGAACATCGAGGTTAGTATAATTGATTACAGGATGTGAGACTTGGACCCGCTTCCGCGATCAGCGCAGAGCCGTACGGAGAGGTATTTACTTTCAGAGAGTTCTTTCTAGCCCGTGTCATATACATCTAAAACCACATGGCTCCTAATTGATAACTTTAATCTATTTTCACAGTATTGAGCTTTAGCCGATCAGCCCTCACCAGCCACGTCCCCTCATCACATCTTGCGCGCGTGGCTCGGTTAGTTCGTCGCACGACCCACGAGCCACGCAAATGATCCACTTGGTCAGTGCGACGCGGTGGCGTGTGACCCGAAGCGAACAGGTCGCACTGTCCGCTTCGTGAGGCAGCGCTGCTGCCTTTCCACAAGCACCACCAACCGTAAATGCGGATATGAGCATCCATATTCATGAAATTACAACTATGTATTCTGTATCACATCAATGGACACAGGTTCCAATAAAATCACTCACATACGCATGGATCCCTCCCCATTGCATTGGCAACTCGAAAGAGCTCCACGTCGCCGCTTGGTCTGTCAACATGGCGCCTCAGCGCGAGCCCAGCGCCGCCTCCGCCGCGCTCCCGGGCGGCGCCTACGCCACCTACAAGCGCGCGACCGCCTACTTCCTCGACTGGCTCCTCCGCGTGCGTGCGACTGGCGCAATCGACGTCGCCGTGGAGACGGTCTCCGCTACTGGTGACGCCTCCGGCCGCCGCAACCGCCTGGACGTGTACGACCGCATCGTCGAGGCCATCGCGCGCGCGCCCGGGGCGCTGCCGGCGTCCGTGATGAAACGCTGGCCGCTCGCGATCGAGGCCTGCGAGTCGGCGATCGCGCTGCGCGAGCGCGTCGCGCGCTTCTACGCGCCGTCGCAGAGCTACACGCAGCACGAACACTTTGTCGCGCGGATGCGCGCGTGGCTCGCGACGCTGCAGGGCGCCGCGCAGAGCGACACTCCAGCCACGACCCAAGCCACGACGCACCCGTTGGACTGCACCAATTACTTTGACGTGCTCGAACTGCCCGACGACTACTTTCCGGTGGAGCCGACGCCGCCCGAGTCGGGAGCGCCTCCGGGGCTGCGGTCTGAAAACATGTCGCTGTGGGACGCGTGGAATCTCATGTGGGACGACGGTGTGGCTGAAGACTCGTACGAGCTGGACTGGGAGCTCGCGTACTTCTTCATGGAGCTGGACGAGCTCTCCGAGGCCGTGTACAGCGCGTTCTGGGATGTCAAGCGCGAGAAGAAGACGCTCGTGGAGGCCGGCGTCGTCGCCAAAGTGGCGATCGATATCGCCTCGTCAGTGATCGCGCGCCTGCAGCTACGCCAGCCATCGATCAACAGTCTTTCCGATCTGGAGAAGCATATGATTCAGCGCATGGACGCTGGGGTCCGGAACGACCACTACAGGACTGTCGTGGACGCGTGGACGCCACCCGCCGCCCCACCGAAGCAACCTGCATACCAGTACGTCGCCGGCACAATTGCTCTCGATGCTTTCGTGATGATCCAAGTTTTCAAGTCGGTCACACAAGCGCTGAAGAGCGCACCAGGCGCTGTGGTAGTTATCGACCCGACCATGTTGGGCGAGGCGTACGACGAAGACGAGACCCCGCACTACGCCACTCCTGAGGTCTACCAACCACCCGAGTTCTGGAAACACCAGCTACCCCCGGTGATCACGATTTGCCGCGAAGCACGCGAGGACGGCATCTCCGTTGACGACGGATCGATCGCGAGCTCTTTCTTCACGCCTATTGACCAGTTCTTTACCTCCGGTCGTTCGCCGATCGAGGCGCTATTCGTCTGCGTTTGCTGGATCCGATCTGTCGCCGCACTACAGGGTGATGGCGCTATGGGGCGGCATATCAGTCTCTCCATTCAACACCGCTGGGATCTGAAGGACCGAGTCCACCAGGCGATTGCAGCAAATCATGGGCGCGAGCGGGATGAATCGCTGCAGTACGACCTGGATAAGCTGTTACAGTCGCTTGAAGCAAACGAGTCAAGGAACAGTGTGCTGCGGGCGAATCCGCTGCTGGCTAGTTTCGTTCTCCTCGACAGCCAATTCGAGTTCCTGCGCATCGGCACACAGGCGATGTCCAACTCATCCCGGCTGTGTGGTTATGGGCATTTGTACTCGGCACTCCGCCAGATGCAGCTCGTCGAGTCGAATCGACTGTGGGAGTATTTTCTTCGTGTTCACGAACGCGCCGTGTTTCCCAACTGCCGTCCAGACGCTGACCGTGAACCGATCCTGCACACGTACTTGCACAACTCGGATGAAACTGTCCAATCGATTGCGCTGCGAATGCGAGAGTCCGACAAACCCATAACGTTGGAACGTACGGCCAGGCGGGCACGAGAACGGTTTGGACTCACGGATATCTCTCGCATTGTGCGGCTTGTCAAGGCAAAAGATTTCTCCATATGCCAGGAGAGGTTATCAAGTCCTCGTCATGGAAATCGTTGCTGGTCAAAGTCTCGGACGTGTGCTCAGAAGAGCTGTTCGGCTCGCGTGTGCTCTCCAGAGACCTGCTCCTGATCGCGCGCCAAATGAAGGCCAACTTCTTCTCTCTGGGCGACGTGCTGGAGTGCGATACGGATGTCCATAAAGTTATTGGAAGAGAGTCTACGGGCGCTAACAGAGCGAAGTGCGCGCTCGAGGCTGCGGTGATGTTGAAACTCTTTGATCAGCTGGATGCAGTGTCAAGCCAAACGCAGGCTGAAATTGCTGCGATGGGACACGAGTCTCACGGCTTCGATTGTGGGTGTTCGCACGCACTTCACATCCAAGTCGTGCGGGCGCTTATTTTGATTTTTGGGGACAACAAGGGTGCAGCGGACAATGGTGGATTAGTCTTCACGTTCCGATCCACACCCGACTGGGTCTCGGCTGAGTTTGGCAAATTAAAGCCTGGTCATGGTGTACAAACGGACGCAATCGCGAAGGTGTTCGACCGCTTGTTCCGCATGATTGAGTCTAGTCGACGCCCTTTCACGAGTGACCAGATGCAAAAGTTCAAGCGGGCGATCGTCTCATACCCTCGAGTATTGGCGATGAAAAGTGCGACGGCCAAGTCGCCTCTTTGCACAATCCTTCATCAAGCTGCTGCTGGGTCTGCACGAGACTATCGTTTAGTGGAGTGGTTGATCCAGATGGGTGCTCTCAAGTGTCAGCCGAAGCTCGAAAATGACGGTGGCTACCACGAGCTGGCCGTTCACAGCGCTGCGCGTGTGCGCTTAGCGGCTACCGTGCGGCTGTTGCTCGAGGCTGGAAAGATGCAGGATCTTCACGCGGTCACGGCTCGTTCGAGCGATTCTCTCCTGGAAATCGCAGCCAGAAATGGCGACATGGAACTTATCCAAGTCTTGTACAGGCTGGGGGCGATCCCCATTAAAGAAGATGACGTTGGGCGCTATACCATCAACTCGAGAACCAAAGAGCGCGTCTATTTAGGCGATGGACGGAGAAGGACCACAGGCAAAACAAAAAATGCAAACACGGCAAACGACATTGACATCACAAGAAACCACGATCAGAGCCAAACGACCGAGCACGGGGGCCCTACCGCCGATCCCACAATCGACTGCATCGACAAGCTTTCGGCAGAATTGAACACGCTCAAACCCAGCAGCAAAGCAACGACAGAGGAGCGCGAAGCTAGCCTCGTTTCGGCGTTGACGATTCTCCACTCAGTCACTTCGGTCGGTCCGCAATTCCTGCACTGGGAAATTGAGTCTCACGCCACTAAGGCTGCTATTGTGCGTGAGGCAACCGATGCATCGCGTGCACTCTTCCTTTTGAACAAGTTTCATCGCCAGCTACCGCAGCCACCGAACGCCCCACGGCATTCGTATTGGAAGGATGATGTGCAAGACTGTTATCTTTCTCTGTGGGAAAAACTGACGTACTGGACGGGATCGTCGTTCTCTCTGGTCCGATTTATCAACTTCGCAGCCTACATAGCACGGCTCTTTATCGCGATCAGACGAACAGCGCAAGCGAAAGAGATCCTGGAACTCGCAGAGCGCAGGCTGCTCAAGTGCAAGTATCGCACCTCGCAATTTCGCACGCTCGTTCAGCTGGTTGTTTCGTTGAGGGAACGCGCCGGAATAACACCAACGATCGGGTCTTCGCCCGATGCCCAGCGTGAATTTGATTGGTACACGACCAAATTTGAAGGCGTCCAGGGGTGGGAAATTTTCGATCGATTGCACGGATATGGATTCTACTGTGTGCTCGAGAGCCTACATGATCTCGATTCGTCCAAGCGCTCGGAGCAGATTCAGAAGGCTCTTGACACACTACCACAAGAGGCGAACGCTGCGATGGCAAGGGATACTGTGTACCTCGCCGCTGAGACCTCAGAGCACCTTACGAGCGCGATCAAGCTTCTCCAGGGTGTTGCGAAACGGCACCGATTCCGCTTCAAGAAAGATCCAGTCCAGGTCAAGTCTTTCACGGAGTTTGGTTTCGAGTTCTCAGAAACCCAGATCGTACGTGTCGCCGCTGCAGCTGCCTCGTAGCACTCGAAAGTGGTGACGGTTGTGGAACGGCATCTTGTGCGAGGTATCGCCGTCGCCAAGTAGTCCAGATTAGAAGGGATATGCTTATTTCGATTTCAGTCGGCATCATGCTTCAAGAGCGCGCCCAATTGTGCACCGTGTTCTGCGTGCTTCATTGAAGATCCTATCGATAGCCTACATGACATCCTTCGGCGCGGTGAGGAAGATAAAGACGTTGCCCCGCTGGCGCATGAGCCCCGCCCGGCCGCGTGCGCGGCGCTTGTGGAGAATGAGGTCGCGGATGTCTTCGACAATCGATTCGTTCACACGGAAGTAGCTGTGGCGATTACCGACGTTGCTGTCTGCGAACGACGTGTTGATCACGTCGACGTCAAGGTACACGAGTGGCGTCGCGGCGCTGCTGTCGGCGTCGTCCTCGGCGTAGTCGAGCAGGCTTCCGTAGCTCGCAGGTGCTACTGGAGCCGGCTCGGGGGCGGGTTCTGGCTCGCAGCTCTGAGCCACGCTCGTGACCTGACGGAACCCGGCAGCCTGGTTGATCTTCGCGAGCGACGCCGAAGCTTCCCCCACGCCCGCAGACGCGTCAAACTCGCCAGCTGAGACATACTTGCAGCCCCTGGGCGATGGGAAGGTCGCGTCACGCACGACCGAGTTCACTCGACACCCGAGGGAGAGCACAAGTGGACCGCATTGCTTCGTATCGCGGTTTGCAAACTCGGAGGAGCGCAGTGCAAGATCCCATTTGTCGCCGTAGATCGTGATGAGCGTGCAGTACTCGCGCAGCACGTCGTAGACACCGCCCGCCGCCACGAAACGAGCCAGCGGGAACTCAGGGCTGCACAGCGACACCGTGCCGATCTCCGCCTTGGCCATCGACGAGCCGTTCTTGAAGAGGGTCTTGAAGCTGTTGCGCTCGACCGCGTTCAGGAAGACGCGTGTGCCCATGCTGTGTGTGATGAAGTGGACCTTGGTGTATCCGGCGTCCAGGATACTTGCCACGAACGTCTGGAGGGCCGAGGCGACTTCGTCTGACTCGGCATTTTGCTTGGCGAACCAGTATGACGGTATCGGGAAGTTGCCGCTCGCCCAGCTGAACACAAACGGGTGGATCTCGGACGGAAAGTCGCCGCGCGACAAGAGCTGGCCACACAATTTGATCGCGTCGTCCAGCGTGTTGTTGATGCCGTGGACAAACACGAGCGCCTCCTTCTCGCGCTCGGGGCGGACAATCTTCTTCTCGAGTGTCGAGAGCGTCGTCGGCTCAATGGACTCGCGATACTGGCTCGAGCGCATGGCGTGGTCGCTCACAATCTCGTGGGTCTCCGTGTCGCGGTAAAACACGTTGTCGAGCGGCGTGCGTAGCGTCTCGACGCACTTGGCGGCGCTCTGCGGCGCGTTTCCGCGGTCGAAAAAGTGTTCCACGCGCGGCAGAAACTTGAAGAACCCGCCGGCGACTGAGCATTCCATGCGCGCGACGCCCCACTTGATCTTCTTGTCCTCTGGAAACTTGGGCACCACATGCATCTCGTTTGTGCCGACTTCGCTGCGGTACGCACCATACGCCACCCGGACTTGCTGGCTCGCGAAGCCGGACCCGTGCTCTCGGCTTGTAAACGGACCGATCGGGATGCCGTGCTCCCAGGCGCCGACCAGCACCTCGCCGTGGTACGAGGAATCCTTCCACACGCCGTAGCCGTGCGGGCGGAAGTGGTTGTCCAGGCCGCCCGTGTACTCGATGGTGTACCGATGGCGCGACGCCCACAGGCGATGAAGCGAGATGGCCTTGTAGGTGATGGTGTTAGCGCGGCGCCCGCGCTGGAGCGCGAACCACTTGTTCGTGTCGATCCACTCATGCGTGATGACGAACGGGTACACGTGGTAGAGCGACACGTACACCAGGAGGATTGCGGCCTCGGCGACCACCAAGGCAATCAGCGTCTTGGACTGCGAGAGGCGGTGCGGGTGGAACGAGTCGCCGCGCGCGATCTCGAAGAGCCCGGCGTCGTTGAAGATCGCGAAGAACGTGGCGTGCGCGACGACCGCGCAGTACGCCATAAGCAACAACAGTCGGCTCCGGATCTGCTGCGCGACGATCTGCACGGCGATGAGCGCTGCAAGCGTGAGAAGTGTCGACTCGAGTGTGGCCTGCTGCGCGGGTGTGTGCATGGCACTGGCGAGGAGCACAACGACAAGGGCGTACAGCCACACGATCTGCGCGAGGATCGCCATCAACTTGGAGGGCTACACAAACGCGAGCACAAGGAAAAAGGTCAGCATGGTATTATCCAAGCGCGGGAAGAGAAAGAAAGCGAGTCAGAGACGCACGCCTGGGTACACGCCCTGGAACTGGCGCTGCATGCGCCGCTGATTCATGAACTTGAACGTCGCGAAGTAGTTGAACGCGGTCTCGGAAAACTCGTGGGCGGAGGCCTCGTCGATGAGCAGAGACTCGTGGAGCGTCTTCATGGCGACTGGGTTGGCTGGGGTCGGCGCGAATCGAGTTGTGAGCGAGGGAGTGGCCCTCGAGTCGTGTGAGGACAAACGAGCACCATCTCACTCCTTTTTCTCTGCTCAGCTGACTGCTGGAGATGCAGGGTACGTAGGTATCTGGGTCTTGGGTGGCGTACCGTAGGGGGAGCTATGGAGGCGTGTGAAGGAGGGGCGACACCGCGATGAAGGCCCGAGGCACACACGGAGCGCGAGCTCCCTCTGCCGAGTTCTCGTGGATCGTCTGGGAGGCAGCAACGCCAGCAACGGTGAGCCAAAGGCCGGCTTTTCTTGTCGGTTAACTGGGTCCCAGTACCTACGAGATGATGCATCTCATCTCCTCCAGTCTTGCTGAGTGTAGAGTCGCAAGAATCCTGCTCTTTCTTTCCTGCGGTGTCGCGTTCTGCTAAAGCGTCTGGGGTGCAGCGGAAGGAAGCACTCAAGTCTGTCCAAGACCCTCAGCACGCTCATCGTTGCCTGCTTGAAGCGCACGAACCTCGATCGTCTCTGCCGTTTTGATGGATATACCCTGGATCCTCCGCCACCCTATAAAACCAGTGTTGTTGAAGCTCTACGGTGATGGATCTATCACACTGCCGTCTGTCGCGGTCAGCTGAGCCACCTCCGGCTGCTCCCATGGCCAGGGTGAGAACACTCCGTCCGGAATGCCTGGCAATCCAAGACAGCAGCAGAGCGAGCTCAGTGACCGTAGGTCTCTCCCGCACATAGCTATTTGATACGGTCATACGCGTCTCCACCGAGTCAAGATGTCACCGATCTGGCCTGATGTCAGCGATCCCCTTACGCGAGACAAAACGCGTTGGTTGCCAGCTGACCCCGCCTCTGCCGCGCGTGAGAATCCTCTCCGAGAAGAAGGCAAGAGAAGACAAGAAACGGAAGAGATGAGAGATGGGTTCACTTGAGTTTCCAGAATATTACTTGAATACACACACCAATGACATTTCTCATGCAAAAATGACCGATGTGAGGCACGACGAGTCTCGAAGACCACAGAGATCGGATTTGTGACGGCGCGAGTACTGCAGATATCAAGCATCCACTAAGAAGAAGAGACCCTTCTTCGTATGAGAACCCCCCCCCCCCCCCCCCCCCCCCTTCCTTCACTGAGAACATTCGTCTCTTCGCATCCCAGACCCGACATTCTTCACTTCCACAAAGTCACTCCATTCCTGTCTACATCCGTTATATTCGAAAGCACAACATTCGGGTGGTCCACCACACGTAACCCTTATCGGTTACAGTTTCAACCCGTTTTCAGAATACCGTACTTAGTAGGGATATTCCAGTACTGCTTCCCTCTCCTGCAAGTTTTTGAGCGTTTGCATTTCCGCGGCCGGCGCCTAAGTTCCCTCGCCCGGCACGGACGGAGGATGATCGGCGGCGGCGTCGCCCACTAAGAACCGCCCTTTTTCAACCGATCTTCTCCGCCGCGCAAGCCCCGCAACCACCGGACCGCCCTCGCAGTTTACAAGAGCGATTGTCTGCGCCGCGAGCTGCGAAAGAACCAGCGAAAACGGCGGCATATTCGCTCCGGACGGGCCGTTTCGATCCAGCGCACAAGAACATCAACAGCAACAACACCACTAACGCCGCGCTTGATGGCCGCGCACGCGTCGTCGCCGCGAGGCGGCACCAACACGACGTACGCGAAGCTCCACGACGGGCTGGACCACGCGCTGGCGCTGCTTCTCAAGGGCGACGACGACCTGCCCGCGCAGAGCGACGCGTGCTCGGCGTCGCCGTTCGAGGCGTGGCTCGCAGTCCGCACGATCGCGGCCGAACGACGCACTTCCGTCGCGAACAAGAGGGCGCAGCGCGCGAAGAACAAGGCCAAGCGGAAAGCGGAGGCTGCTGCTGCGGCGGCGGCGGCCGTGGCGCCTCCTGAGCCGGAGGTTCTTCTAGTGGCCAAGACCGTTGCCAAGGTCAAGAACGAAGAGACCAAGAAGGAAGGCGGCACGGCAAGAAACAGAGGCGCGGCGCCTCCTGCGCCCGTGGTCAAGACGTTGGATCTCTCTGGGTCGAATTTGTCGCCCGTGATGACCCACGTCAAGGCCCCGCCAAGGAAAAACGGCGCGGTCTCGCCGCACGGCGCCAGTTACTCGGCCGTCGCTGCTTTGCCGCCACTGTCGCGCGATCCGGCGGAGTCACCGAGATCGGAGTTGCTTTCTCGCCTACGGCGACTGCCTTTGCTGGAAGGGGTGGACCCCATGAGCGCCAAGTATCGAAACATCGTCAAGTGGCTCGAGAGTGACGATGGCAAGGACAAACCCGTGACATCGGACCTGTCAGCATTAATCAACAAGCTTCAGAAGAACGGTGTCGTGATGGCTTTGAACGGTGGTGCCAATGGTAAGGTCACAGCGAAGCGATTGCTCGATCTCGGACTGGAAACACTCGATGAGCGGCTGAAGCGAGAGACCAAGCAAGAAAAGAAAAAGAGCAAGGCCGTGAAGCGCGAAATCAAGAGAGAGCCAAGCCGACGGAAGCCGACAGATACAACCAGCCGAAAACGCAAGTTGGGTGGGTTCGTTGTCGAGTCGGACGAAGAAGAGTACGAGGAAGATGAACTGGCTCAAGATAGTGAACGCGAGTACCAGAGTGATGGCGAAGCCTCAAGCTCAGAAGAAGATATCGACTATGAGGCTGGAGCGGATCCACTTCCTGAGGTGACGGAGTCGGATACGGATGTGAGCAAGGAACAAAGTGAAACTGCCCGGCCAAGAGGAAATTCTGCATCCCCACGGAAAGCAACGCCTCCGTCGTCAGCGAAGGCATCACCGAAATCAACGCCACGCGTCGAACAACCTCAAACTGTGGAGCCTGAGCAGACCACGCTGACCGGCAGAGAGCAGCTCGCATCAGTGGCCGCCAGACTCAGGCAGCTTGATCAGCCGACGTATTTATCTTACAACACACCACCACCAAATGCGGCTATCAAGCAAGAAGTGAGCCATCCTGGCCCATCCACTGTCAAAGCTCCAGTGCCGCTCGGCAAGGAAGGCTCGTCGGAATCAAACGCAATCGTCCTTGACGACAGCGATGAGGATGACGAGGACGATGAGGAGGCTACGCAAGCCGTGACGGCTCCGGCCCGCGCAACTCGAGCCGCCGCGCCTGCATCGCCGAAGCGACCACGAGCAGCCAAAGCGGTAGCTCCCGTCTCGCCCAAACCAGCTCCAAAGCAGCAGCAACGAGCTACAGCGTCAAACAACAAGAGCCCTGCAACTTCGGCACCCCAGAAATCGGCAGGCAAGGGTAAAGCAGCTGCAGTCACATCTGGAAAGCGGAAGAACGCTGTGGAGAGCGAAGACGAAGCAAGTGAGGACGACGGCGAGGCAGAATTTGTCGGCGCTGAGGAAGACGAGGACTCCTCGACCGACGCCGATGATATGTATGATCTCAACGAAGAAGATGTGTACATCGTCGAAACCATCCTGGAGGTCAAGAAAGGTCGCACCATGCTGAACAACTCCGGGCGCTACACGAAAGAACCGGATCTATTCCTCGTGAAGTGGGAAGGCTACGACGATCTCACGTGGGAGCCCGAGGCCAACATCCCCAAACGGATTATCAACTTCTTCTCGGAGCGTGAGAAGGCGAAAGTGCAATGTGGCTACCAGATCGATAAGTTTTTGCAGCGCAAAGTGGTCACAAACACCACGACCGGCAAGGAGGAGGTTCTGTATTTAATTCAGTGGAAGGGCTTCCCACAGGCGTACTGGGAGGTGAAGGCCACACTGCCCGCGAAAGTGCATGTGTGGCTTGAAAAGACGAGTCGGGCGAGTCTCGGGAAGGCGAAAATCTCGGGCCCGTCGCCGCGTAAAAAGACCAAGGCGTAGGAAAGTAAGGCAGGGAACCAACTGGACAAAGTGTGCCGAGAAAGTAATACTAAAAGAGTGTCGTCGTGCTATTCAACACCACACCAGGCGGTTTGTTCTCCCAGTGGCATCTTATCTCTCTCGTCTTCTTACGCGATTATGTGTCGGTTCTACACGATACGGTCGAGCTCGGTCGCGTACGAGAGCATCTCGCCGGCGAGCTTGAGCGACGGGATGTCGGACGCGCCGAGGCTCTTCTCAGGGGCCTTGAACCAGATCTTGTTGTCGCGCACCGACCACTCGGGCTTGCGCTCCTGGATGTACGCGTTGAGCTCGGCGACCGAGTCGAAAATGAGCATCTTCTGCGCATCCGAGATCTCGAGGCACTGGTACGCGATCTCGGCGCAGTCGGCAATGTTCTCACGCACGGTCTGCAGCAGCTGCGACAGGAAGAACTTAAAGAACGGGTTCGGCACGTTCGCGCGAGCCTCCAGCACCTTGTTGTAGCTGCCCTCCATGAGGTACTGCTCCAGCTTGATACCGAATGCGATGTTGGCGTCGTCGCGGCTCTTCTCGGGGATCAACTCGAGCTGTTGTGGGTATCAATCCGTAATGAGCACCACCTCTGATCAAGCGGTCAACATCCATCGACGTACCTCGTTGTGGAACTCGGCCATGCGGTTCTCGACCAGCAGCTGCAGCAGGCGCGTGCCGAGGATCGGGAAATGCAGCGGCGACGGCGGCAGCTCGGCGTTGACGGCGGCGCTGTAGTAGACCTTGAGTTGCAGCACGTTGCGCTCGAACGCGGCGATGTCCTCGCTGAGCACACTCAAGATCGTCGCGCTCTCGAGCACGTGGCGCGCCACAGCCTTCTCCTGCGTGGCCGTGGCCGAGACCACGGTGCTGGGCGGCAGCGACGGCAGCGTCGTCAGCGCGATCTAAACACAACAGAACAGACTCGCGTTTCGTCACTTCTTGGCCGTTTGAGCTCGGAATTCCGCAGTGAAAAGCGCACCTTGAGCTTGGCAAGCAGCGGCTTGGCGTCCTGCACGCGCTGCGCGTCCACGGCCGCGCGCAGCGCCTCGGCGTCCTTCTCTAATGCGGCCACGCTCATCGTCGATGTCGTTCTTGCGATCCTGTTTGTCTTGGAGGGCTTCCTTGAATGTTGCTTCTTGGGGGAAGATACTGAGGCGAACTCGGGCACCTTCGTGTGACCTCCGCGTAACCGAACTTAAGCGGAGGTTACGAGGAGGTACGGTTTGGGTAGGACGTAACCGAGAGGGTACGCTACGGGGTCATTTCCAGTCGGAAAGAAAGCAAAGCGGGGGAAACAACGGCATCACCATGAGCGGGCGAGCGTACGCGCGGAACCCGAGCGGCGCGCTGGGCGGCGCCACGGACATCAACAGCATCGTGCCGCACCGCTTCCGCATCGACGCGCCCAGGCCCGCGAGCGCGGCCAAGCAGCTGGCGATCCGGAGGTGCGACGCGCGCGCGATTTCGGAGTTCCCAAACGACCATAACTAACCGTGTTACGCGTTTTGTCTACTAGAGCGATCCAGCGGCGCTGCAAGGAAAAGAACTGGAAGAAGCTGCTGCGCATGCGCCACGCGCGGCTCGTGCCGCCCGCAGAGGCGCTGCTAGCTGCGGAGAACGGCGCCGTGGAGAACGCTGCGCAACCGCTGCAAAGCACGGCCACGACGACCGAGAACGGCGCGGCCGCGGAGAACGGGGCTACGCGCGAGGCCAGTGAGCAGCCGGCTGCGAATGGCGTACAGGAGAACGGAGGCGACATGACGATGGAGGAAACCGCGGTTTCCGAGGCGAAGGAGGAGGAGAAAACGGCCGCGGTGGAGGAGACGGCTCCCATCGTGACGGAGCGGCAGCAGCGGCAAGAGGCGCTGGACACGGCCAAACAGCAACTCCAGGTGGGAAGCTTTCAAAGCTGGTTTGGATTTGGACGTGGGGAAAACGTGCTGAGATTTTGCCTCGTAGGAGATGGAGGAGAAGCTTGCGGCCCTATCCGCAGATAAGCACGCCAAGTTCCAGCTGCTCAAGGACCTGTTGATTGCCGAGGCGCGCGCGAAGGTGACGGGGCCACCCCCGATGCCCAAGAAGCGCCGCGTGGACTCGTTGGGATCAGCGGTGGGCATGTCACCTCACCTCTCGGGTGGCTCTGCTGGCGGTTTTGAGGGCGCCGGGCTCTCACTGCTGGGCGCTCCGAGCCCGAGCCTCTTGCGGGCGCAGTCATTTAGCGTGTCCAGCAGCAGCACATCAGCCGACAACCATCCGAGCAAAGACACACGGCGGCAGTAGACAGTGTACAGTGGATGGAAAACGAGATAGGAACCGGAATAACCGCTAACTGTGGTGTCTGTTTGAACCAAAGCGTCGCGTCCTTTCGCGAATCGCTGCTGCTCAACCCTGTCGTGTTCACAGACCACGCATGACATCGACGGCGGCGACAGCAGCTTCTGGGCGACCATCAATAGCATGAAGCGCCATGGCGGCGAAGCCGAGATCGATGCCGCGGTGGTCGCGACGGTCGACGGTGGCAGCAAGGGTGACTTGGACGGTGTCCGCGACGTCGAGATGGCCGGCTCACCTATCAAGCAGGCGCTGAAGAGCGATCCTGAAGACGTTGGTGTCGTGGATGCCACGGGCAACGCGGGCTTTCACCGATCACTGGGCACGCGCAACGCTTCCAAGAGCCACAAGCCCAAGCCGTTTCTGCGAGACGAATCGTTCAAGCGCATCACGCGCTCGCCCGTGCCTTTCGGGTCGCTCTCCGAGGCATTCGCATTCACAGTGTTTCTGCTACTGTTTATCCTCGCCACATCCGTCGTAGACCAGGACGAGCAAGGCTTTTACTTCTCGAATCGCGTCCGCGTAGCGTTAACCGACCGTGATTTCGAAATCGCGATCCAGCAGGGCGCCTCGTCAGTACAGAAGCGTTTTGTCGGCATCCATGACCAAGCCGATGTGTGGGCATTTTTACAAGGCCCGTTTCTCGACGCAGTGTACGGCACAAGCCTCCTCAGCGAGACGGACCAGGATCCCCAGGCGAAAGCAGGGACCATGATGTTATCGTACAATCGGGTTCTGGGTGGAGTGCGATTCCGCTCGCTGCGAGTCAAGCCCGACTCATGCTCACCACTGGCTCGCATCCCCGAGTACTCCTCGCTCGTGCCCTACTGCTACGGCCGCTTCTCGAGGTCAGTGGAGCAAAAAGAAGGCTACGGTCCCATTCTCAACAGCGCCGACATCACAGCTGCGATGTGTTTCAAGTTCGCGCAGACTTTTTTTGCGGACAAACAGAGCTCTAAGGCGTACGCGGACCTGCTTACCTGCAACAGCGACTGCGAGCGGAGTTGTGGTGACCACTACGGCGTAGAGCGATACCGGTACACGAAGGAGTGTTCAAGCGCATGTGGTGTGCACTGCAAATGCATCTACGAGCAGCCCGCCGGTTTCTCGAACTTGTGTCCAGATCCCAACCCAAATGGTGCGAATGCCGATCTGCCTACCGCAATCCACGCATACAACTGGAGCGACGCGACGTCGACCGGCGCCTCCAAAGTGACGGCGTATACAAATGCGTACCCTGCCTCCGGCTACGTCGTCGACTTGCCATTGAACGCGACACTCGCGACTCAGCTTGTTGCGCGCATGAAACAAGATCGGTTCTTGGACCTCGCGACACGCGCACTCGTGATCGACTTCACTGTGTTCAACGCGTACCTGCAGCTGTTCAACATTGTCCAGTTCGTCATCGAATTCCCCGCGAGCGGTGGCGTGTTTGTGTCGTTTTCAGACGATGTGATCGACGTTTTCCAGTACTCAACCCCATACGACACTGCGCGGATCGTGTTGGAACTGCTTCTGGTCACGTTCATCGCCTGGGGCTGGAAAGGCCTGCTGCAGAAGTGGTATCACATGGGCTTGCGCACATACTTTGCGTACGACACACTGTGGCACACGATCGAGTTTCTCCATCTTACCATGTTCCTCGTCGTCATCGCGTTTCGGCTGTACGTGATCGATCTCAGCTACGGCACATTAAGTGGCTCGGTCACGAAAACGCTTTCATCGTCTACTCCAGCGCAGATTCCGACCTTTCAGTCGCTCGCGCGCGTTCGTGAGATCGACGCGATCCTCAGCAGCGTCAACGCCGCGTTGGTGTGGATGCAGTTTCTCAAGTATACGCAAATGAGCAAGCGCATGGGCCTCTTGCTGCGCACGCTTCGGCGCGCGAGCGCAGACCTCTTTTGGTTCCTCGTCTACTTCATCACGTGCATTTGTGCATTCGCCCAGATCGGATTCCTGCTGTTCGGTCTGCAGCTCGCTCGGTTCCGCTCGCTCGGGGTCTCCATTGTCACGCTTCTCCAGGCCGTCGCAGGCGACCTCGAATACGCCACGCTTGTCGACGCGCATCGCGCGCTGGGCCCGATCTACTACGTCGCGTTCTACTTACTGCTGCTTCTGATCCTGCTCAATGTGTTTCTCGCGATCGTGAACGACGCGTACGTGCAAACGCTGAGCGAGCAAGAGGAAGAAGACGAGGCAGAGGAAGCTGCACTGCTGCGTTCCGAGCACACCGGAGATAGCGCGTCCGCCGACGCGAAAGCCGACATCGAGTCCCATTTGAAGCGTCTCGAGCGAAGAGAACTAGAGCAGCTGCGCAAGTACCCGTTCTCGAAGGGCATCTCACCGGCGGTGCGCTTACTGCTCGCTGATCTCAAGCGAACGCTGTACGAATTGCGCACGGGCAAGCGCATTTTCAAGGTTGACCCAATGGTGACGGGGATGCTTGGCGTAATGGGCGGCGGCGGTGGTGGCACCGGCGAGTTGAATGCGATCAGCCCGGGTCAGCGCACGTCAGGCGTCGCATCCCGGAAGCTGACGATCCAAGTGAAGCGTCAACTCGAAAAACAGATGCAGATTCAAGAACTCGCGCGCGACGCCAAGCGCGCGCAGGAAGACAAAGTGCAGCGCGAGGCCGTTGAAACCCAGCAAAACGAGCTTGCGATGCGGCTCACGACGCTTGTGGAGAGCAACCGCGACAAGGCCCGGCGAATGGACGACATGGAAAACGTTCTCGGGTCGATCGAGAAGCTCTGCCAGCAGCTCGTCGCCGCCGCGATGGAAGACGTGCCGGCGACACCGAAGCGACCGACGACTACCGCCCAGGGTGCCGCAGCAGCTCGACCACTCACAGGAACAACAGCGCTGTCAATGGCGTTACAACGGCAAAAGACCGCGGGCAAAGGGATCGGCGCAACCAAGAACGCGGAGGGCGAGATCGAGGAAATCACGTTGTAGCTCTAAAAGGTAACAATCATGCGAGGGATGCGGATGGAGTGGATGGGAGTCATCAGCATTGGGCGTGGATGGTATCCGCCTATTAGAGCACGGGCGTAAAGTTGGCTACTCCCGCCGAGGAGGATGGCGGCTGTGGTCGCTGAGGAGGTATCCGCTGCTGCGAGCTGGATGAAGACGTGCTAGATGAAGACGCTGTGCGCGAGTCGTCCTCTTTCCTCGCCGAGAGCCGTGGCGCAAGCGGTGCCTGGGCCGAGGCCACTGGCGTCATGGTGGCGCCATCGGAGGTTGCCGCGTGATGCGTCTCCGTGCCGCGACGTCGTGCGTGGTGCGCGTGCGCGCCGGACGCGGTCACGAGCGCTGTGGACGCGCCCGCGTAGGATGCGGACGTCCTGCCGTCGATGATGGTTTGTCGACGACCTCCTACTGGCGCATCTGCCCGCTTCTGGCCAAAGAGCGGCGTGAGCGCGACCATGCCGTTGCTGATCGAAACGCGCGTGCCCTGCGGTTGGCCGCCCCCCTGGGACGGCGGCCTCGCCATCGCCGAAGGCGGGATCTGCGGTCGCTGGGGGCCAGTTGCTCCAGAAATCGACGCAGCAGGCGTCGGTGCACCATTCGTGAGCAGCACGAGATTGCGGCCTCCTCGCACAGAACTCGGTCGTCTCGCGGTCAGAGCCGCTCCCTGCGGGACAGCGCCCGCCGCCACTGTGACATGGTGTCGAGGAGACGGTTGGGCGAGTGTGCGATGCGATGGGGATGCCGCGCCGGTCATATCGCTTGCGCGTCGCCGCTGGTACGCAGCTGCGGCTTCGGCGGGTGTTGCCGTCGCCGTGACCACCGCCGTGGTGCTGGGCGCCTTCACTGGCACCTTCTCTTTCGCGCGAATCCCCGCGGACCGCACTTTATCGCTTGCGGGAGCTGTGCTCTCCGGGCGCCGCGGCGTGCCGTCCGACTTGCCGGAAGACTGAGTCACAGGTAGAGATGGCACTGTCGGATGCGTGGGCTGTTGGTGCTGCTGCTGCGGTGGTAGCGGCTGAGCCTTGGTGTTTGTCTGGTCCTTCATGAGACGAAGCAGTTTGCTATCAAGTACACGAGACACGAGATCTCAGTCCCTCCAACGATTCAATACGATGCAGAGTGTCAACCATAACGTACTTGTAGAGCAGGAAAAACGCGGCCGTGAGTCCGTTGTGGGCATTGTGGGCAAGCGCGTGCTCGACGTCGTCCGGGTCCAAGCCGATGGTGGCGAGCTGGCCCAGGATGTGGTTACGCACGCGCGGGTCCTCGTAGCTCGCCGCCGCGGCTACGGGACGTGGCACGGCCGTGCGCGCGCTCGTGAACCACGGGTGCTGGCGGATCATGTCGGTCGTGAACCGCTTCTCCGGGTTGGTCTCAAAGATGCGTCGAATGAGGTCTTGCACGGCCTACACATCAGGATCCCACCAGTAAGCACCGACTCTATCACAGATATCTGAGACCGTAGCGGTTGTGCGTGCGGTACGTACATGAGACAGAAACGGCGGCATCCTGTAATCGGCGCTGAGGATCTTCTTGTACAGCAAGTTTGTGTTGCTGTCCTCGAAGGGCAGGTAGCCGCAGACCATCGCGAAAAGCACGACGCCAAGACTCCAGATATCAGCCATCGGCCCCTTGTACAGCTTGCCCTGGATCATCTCAGGCGCCGCGTAGCAGGGCGAACCGCACGCCGTGCGTAGAAGGCGTCCTCCGTCGTGCGTGTTGCTGAGTCCAAAGTCGACGATCTTGACGAGCATGCCTGTGGGCATGGACGGGCACGACTGGAGCAGTAGGTTCTCGGGCTTGAGGTCGCGGTGCGTGACCTCGTTCGCGTGGAGGTAGTCAAGCCCCTCGACGATCTGCTGGAAGAGCGCGACGGCCTCGGGCTCGCGGATGCGGTGGTGCGCGACGATGTACTCGAACATCTCGCCGCCGTCAACATACTCCATGATGAGGAAGATGCGCTCGGGGGAGTCGATGACCTCGAAGAGCTGGATCACGTTCACGTGTCGATTGCGCTTGAGAATCTTGATCTCGCGCGCGACGCGCTCGACGTCGGCGACCTCGACGATGCGCTTCTTCTCGAGGATCTTGATCGCCACTTTCTCGCCCGTGAGCAAGTGCAAACCAAGCTTGACCTTACCAAACGTCCCCTTCCCGATGGTCTCTCCAAGCGCATAATCACCGATGATGTCGCCGGCGTTCCCTGCCGAGCCACTCGGTCTCGACGAGGTACGGGCGCGCTGCGAGGCCGGTTGGATGGGCGCTTGGTTCTCTTGAGGCGCCTCCGTGGGTACGTGGTGCGCTGGCTTCTTGGGTGACGCGGACGCGGGCGCGGATGCCTCGGGCGAAGACGAGCCGGAGATCGCGGCAGAGCTCATCGTCACGGCGCAGACCCCGCTCGCGGTCATCACGCCTCGAGCTTAACGACGGGTCGGTCTGGTGTATGCGCCGCTTATCTAGCGATCCCGCACAGCGATGTACAGCACCACCGTTTCTCTCCGTCTTTCCCGCTCTCGGTCCGATCTCGCTATTCACTTGGATGCCATTTGAGACACAGCCAGTGTGACAAGATCACCACAGACCGCGTGCAGCTATTTCTGCCAGGACGGTCTCCATTGCGGCTGTGCTGACGCAGCGGTGGCACCATCATCACCGGAGGCAAGGGAGGCACCGCTCATAGTAGGGCAGACGAGCTAAGAATATACAGTAGCACAAGGAAACCAAAGCAAGGCGGATCTACTACTGATGTGGATCTACTGGATCTGGTGAATGAGCAGCTCCACCGGCAGCAAGCTCGAGTCGTTCGTGAGCACTACATCGTACAGCGCGAGGTAGTCGTCGAGCGACTCGTTCACGTGGACGTTGAGGAAGCCGACGCGGATGATCTCGTCCTCGGTGACGTCGAGGCCCTTGGCCATGTTGACGTCGCCGCGCGAGTCGCCGAGGAGCAGGATGTTGCGTCGCTGCTGCATCTGGCACTGGCGGTAGAAGGGTGTGTCGAGCAGCACGCTCGCGTTCTTGTTGAAGCAGTGGATGAGCTGTATCACCGCATATCACATGTAGAAGTATCAACGTCAGTGTCAGCTGAGAGTACCAAAAGAGGATTTGTGAAAGCCATAACCACGTACGCTGCCCTGGAATCCCGTGATGACGCCGTTCTTGTCGAACTTCATCATGTTGGACACGACGTGAACATTCGCGGGCGTGGTCGGGAAGCCGGCGCGCTGGAACTCTTGGTGGAGCGCTTCGTGGATCACATCGTAGAGCCCCGCCGAGAAAATGAGCGTCGGTACGTTTTCCTGGGCAAGCACGCGGAAAATCTCAAGAAAGCCGGGTCGGAAGGTGAGGTCCCCGTGGGTCACGGCGTCGCGGATCTGCTGCTTGCGTAGCTTGTGCTTGACGAGCAGACCGTGCCCGCTTTCCCACCTTTTCAAAATCCTCGGTCGTTAGAACAATCAATCATGAACTTGTGTTCCAGGAATGATCGACTCACCACTCGATCATGTAGGGCAACTTCTCGTCCTG
The DNA here is from genome assembly GCA_027475725.1 of Pythium rhizo-oryzae. NCBI lineage: Eukaryota > Oomycota > Peronosporomycetes > Pythiales > Pythiaceae > Pythium > Pythium rhizo-oryzae. The sequence goes on along the minus strand of JAMFLL010000285.1, from coordinate 21,009 downwards.
GGTCATAGTCGGCGACTTTTCGATAGGGAAGTACTTGTCGAAGTTCGCCTTCTCTCCAGCTGACACTGCTGGGTCCATGAAGTTGCTGGACATGAGCACGGCATGGCTGCTGCCGGCATACTCACCCGAGGGCTTGAACTGCGGCGTCAGCGTCTGGTCGAAGTCGGCGATGACGATGAGCTTGTCTAGTCCGTCGGTGCAGAACTTCTTCCACTTGCGTGCAAACGCATCTAGATAGTTAACGTCACAGAAGCAAATCAGTGATGCCGGAAAGAGAATCAAGATGGCTTCCTCAGATCTTTGACAACAGTACAATACCAGGGTCGCGGACGATCATGGCGGGTTGGCCCTGGGTGGAGCGCTTGTCAGCAAAGAAAGCCTGGTTAGCCTCCGCGCGTGAGACGCGGCTGTCAGAGACAGTCGAGGCGGCAAGCGCGGACAGTGCGAGACCGACGGGGGCGGCAGCGCGACGCAGGTTAGAGAGCATCATCGTAAACGGCGCAGGACTCAGACGAGAGGAGTCAATTGGGAAATGCCCAACAGCTCGTACAGTACGGAGAGCTGCGCGCAAACTTGATCCTGGACTAAAACGATCCATCCCATCCCTTTTCGAGGAGTGCAAATCATTCACAGTGAATGCGCACCTCAGACCAGCACTCACTCGCCGCGCACACGCTGGCACGTTGGACGACCGAGCCTCACGCGGTGGATTGGTTCATGGGAGACATGTTCGCGGCCACAAGGAAAAAGACGTGGTGGTCCATGGACGCTCGAAGAAGCATGGTTACACAGATAGCCGCAGATCGATGGACGCACTGCAAACGAGAATGGCAGGATCGGCACATCCAACAGCAACTTCATCCACATTCACTACTTTATCTTCGATCATCGGTCTTGAGACACATGCTCAAAAACTGTTGCTTGCGTTGCGCCAAGGATAGCCTATCGCAGGCATCGCGTCGCCTACTTTAGTCTGGACGCTGGGAGCAATGTCCACCGCGGGAATGAGGATCAGATTCTCGTGGTGTTCGCAAGAACGGACGCCTGCGTCGGAGGGAAAGGCACGTTCCGCTGATTGTCCTATTTGACCAGCACTCATGGTTGCACCCGCTGCCAGCGTGTCAGAGCCATTTGTCACCGCTGTCGCAGCCCTCAACGAAGGGTTGTCAGATCGCCTTCGTCTGTGAATGCGCGGCGCTTCTCGGTCGCATACCCCTCCGGTGCGTTCAGCAACTTCGTATCATGATACCACCGCTTCTCTCGATTGCTCCTACACCACGGATCTTGCTATTCACCCCAATGCGACTAGGAGCACAAACACAGTCACAACGTTCCACAAAGGCCCACTTCAGTTACCTCTGCAAGAACTGTCTCCTGTACATTCCTATCGTAGTGGCTTTCTGCCACTACGTAGTACGCAGTAGTAGCAGCAGCAGCAGCGCGAACAGGATACACCAAAAGTACATCACGGGCGAGAATACAGAGAACGTGTAAATGTAACGTGTGTGAGGGGCAAGGAGCTTCTGCTGTACTACTACGAAGTAGTTGGTTTTACTGGATCTGGTGAATGAGCAGCTCCACCGGCAGCAAGCTCGAGTCGTTCGTGAGCACTACATCGTACAGCGCGAGGTAGTCGTCGAGCGACTCGTTCACGTGGACGTTGAGGAAGCCGACGCGGATGATCTCGTCCTCGGTGACGTCGAGGCCCTTGGCCATGTTGACGTCGCCGCGCGAGTCGCCGAGGAGCAGGATGTTGCGTCGCTGCTGCATCTGGCACTGGCGGTAGAAGGGTGTGTCGAGCAGCACGCTCGCGTTCTTGTTGAAGCAGTGGATGAGCTGTATCACCGCATATCACATGTAGAAGTATCAACGTCAGTGTCAGCTGAGAGTACCAAAAGAGGATTTGTGAAAGCCATAACCACGTACGCTGCCCTGGAATCCCGTGATGACGCCGTTCTTGTCGAACTTCATCATGTTGGACACCACGTGCACGTTTGCGGGCGTGGTCGGGTAACCTGCTCGCTTGAACTCCTGGTGGAGCACTTCGTGAATGACGTCGTAGAGTCCCGCTGAGAAGATGAGCGTTGGCACTTTCTCTTCTGCGAGCACGCGGAAGATCTCAAGAAAGCCCGGCCGGAAGCTGAGATCGCCGTGGGTCACGGCGTCGCGGATCTGCTGCTTGCGTAGCTTGTGCTTGACGAGCAGGCCGTGCGCACTCTCCCACCTGACCAATGAATTGTGCATCTTCGGAATAAGTACATCGATATCAACTACCGTGAGATGACGCACTTACCACTCGATCATGTAAGGCAGCTTCTCGTCCTGGGTCATGGTGGGCGACATCTCGATCGGAAAGTACTTCTTGAACAGCTCCTTCTCACCGGCTGACACCACAGGGTCCACAAACTTGCTCGACATGAGCACGGCGTGGCTGCTGCTGGCGTGCTCGCCAGAGGGCTTGAACTGTGGCGTCAGCGTCTGGTCAAAGTCGGCGATGACGATGAGCTTGTCGAGTCCGTCGGTGCAGAACTTCTTCCACTTCCGCGCGAACGCGTCTAGGTGCCGATCGGCAAATGGCATTCGTCAGTCGAGTAGAGGATGACCAAAAAGGCTGCAAAGAGACGGTACCAGGGTCGCGGACGATCATAGCTGGCTGGCCGTGGATGGAGCGCTTGTCCGCAATGGACGGCGGCGCGGCGTCCGCGCGCGAGATGCGGCTGCCAGCGCCCGCCGAGGCCGCAACGGCAGACAGCGCGAGCCCCACGGGGGCAGCAGCAGAGCGGAGGCGAGAGAGAAGCATCGCAGATGGTGTTCCAATGGCGAAATGAGCCCACCAACGCGTACCGTACGAGCGGATCTTTTCGTCCTCAAGTGAGACCAACAGAGACTAATGCTGACCATCACTCTTGGTGGCGCCTGAATGCTTACCGCCGACCATCACTCGTGGTGACCTTGCGTCTTTGTGTGTGGATATCGGAGACCGAGTGTAAGAAGCGCCCAACATGGTGACGAATCGCTTGCTGCGCGGTCTCTTCCAGCGCCACCGTGGCGCTGCGGCGGCCTCCGGGCTCGTGCTGGGCGCGTGGACGTCAGCTACCATCGCTGACGCGCAGCCCGCGCGTCTGGACGCGGCGCGCGAGGACGACGATGCCGAGGACGACCGCCGCGATGCGCTCGGGCGGCCGCGGCCCATGATGTTCGTGCGCGACCCTGGTGCGTCTGGAATACTCCTTCTGTACTGTGGATGGCGGCCCCGGAACTAAAGCCGACTGGTGCTGGACTGTGTGGTCTGGCAGACGCGTTCGCGGCCAAGTGGAAAAAGTTCTCGACCGACGGCATCGACAAGCTCGTGGTTATCGCGGACTTCGACTTCACGCTCACGACGGCGTTCACACCGACCGGTGAGGGCTTGCTCAAGGATGAGACGTGGGCAATTCATTCTCATGTTGTTCAACTGTGGTGACGAGAGTAGGTGACCGCGCGCCGAGCTCGCACGGCATTCTTATGCGCAGCGAGGCGCTGGACCCCAAGGTCATGGAGACCGGCAAGCAACTGTTCCAGACGTACTACCCAATCGAGCAGTCAGTCACGCTGACGAACGAGGAGAAGCTGCCGTTTCTTATCGAGTGGTGGACGAAGGAGCACAACACGTTCATCGAGCACAAACTCACGAAGAAGCTCATCGTCGACGCCGTCGCGACCAGCGAGGTGCGGTTCCGTGACGGCTTTTTCGAGATCTTCGACGTGCTCGCCGAGCAGGACGTGCCGACGCTTATCTTCTCGGCGGGCATCTACGACGTGATCCACGCTGTGCTAAACAAGGAGTTTGCGAACACGCCGCGCGGAATTGTGCCCTCGAACGTCCACGTCGTGTCCAACATGATGCGCTTTGATGATGAGGGGCATGTCGTGGGCTTTGACGGCAAGGTGAGACCGTCAATTTGTGGGATCGCACGACGGGGGAATCGATTCTGAACTGTGGTGCTGCTGTGATGCCCTCCAGCTCATCCACTCGCTGAACAAGAACGCGAGCGTCGTCACGGACACGCCCTTCTGGAAGCAGTGCCAGCTCGAGAAACGCGAGAACATCTTGCTGCTCGGGGACTCGCTTGGGGACGCGGACATGTCAAACGGACTCGACGTCCACGAGGACCAGATCCTGCGCGTTGGGTTCCTCAACGACAATGTAAACGAGCGCCTCGAGCACTATTTGCGCCGCTTTGACGTCGTGCTCACGCACGACAGCTCGTTGTTGCCCGTCGAGGTCATGCTCCACCAAGTGGATCGGCTTCCGCTCATGTTTTGACCTCCCACAACGATTAGTACGAGATAACACAAATCCGAAAGAGGTACCGCAGCACTAGTGACCTGTTGGTGTCCCTTGTGCAGGTTGCCGACTGACGTACACGTACGTGACTGCTTGCTTTTTGCCAGGAAACCAGCGCGAATGGTGGTTGAACCAGCGCGTATGGCTGGCGATGAACGCTCTGCCTTCTCTGAACTTCTGTAGCCGATCTACCGTCGAATAGCCTTCGCGGTCACGCAGAAATGGATTCGCTCCGGATCGCAGCAGGTACTTGAGTATTCGCTCAACATCCTGTCGCTTGTCCAAGAGGTGCTTAAGGAGAGTCTGAAGCGCGACCTGGTCTTCAAACGCCGGCTCGTTGGGGTCCACACCGTATTCCAAAAGTAGGCGGACGACATTTGGAGCACGGCGTTCGATAGCGTGGTAAAGCGCTGTTTTTCCTAGGTTGTCTCTAGCGTCCACATTGGCGCCATACTTGAGCAGCATCTTCGCTATCTTCACCAACGACGGCAGGCAGTACGGACCATCCGCTGGATTGCGGTTCTGAAACCACGCGACCTGCATGAGGGGCGAATTTCCGGTTGTGCCGCGTACATCAACGTCAATAAAGCCCACCTCACGCAGCACCTTGACGGTTCGAACATATCCTCGCGCGGCGGCACACTCAAGCATTGCCAGCGTATCGTTGGGGCCGCAGCCGTACTCAAGTAGACGTGTCACCCTCGACGTGTCGTCTGTGATGTGATAGTCGATCACGGCCGCCCGACCGTGAAGGCACCATCGCGAACGAGTGCGTAGATGGGGTCACGCCAGCGCGCAACTGTCTCGAGCGCTATCGAGTCTTGTGCGCGGACGCTCGCGCCGTGCGCAGTCAAGAACCGAATCATGTTGGCATGGTGGTAGCCGGCGATTTCCCGAAACAGCGCGTCGAGAATGGACTGCTGGGACGCGCCCGGGAGGTGCGAGAACACGGGTGACACGAGCAGACGTTCGAGATCAGTGAGTTCGTTGGAGCTGACCGCGCGATGGCACGCGGACTCGAGCGCGATGGCTAACTCCCGCATCGCTTCTTCCGAGAATTGCCACTCGATCGTAGGGACGTCCGCACGCATGACCGCAGCGGAGACTCGTGCGTCAGCGACGCCGTTTCGCGATTGTCCACGTGGACGCTGCGCGTTGTGTGCTATGGACTCCTCAGAAGACGCTGCGATCGAACCGAATCCCCCGCTCCATGAACCCAACACACACACACGTCACGACCGGGTTTTGGTGAGACCAAAAGATGGGTTGATGGGCTAACTATTGAGGTATTTGTATTTATACTCACCTCAGAGTTGTAAACTACATTTCGGAGTCGTAAACTTCACATTCACGAGATATGGATCGTTTTACTACCATAAAAGGCTCGTAAATGAGATCCTAACTTATTTCTAGACATTTCAGGTATAAATATTACATACGCATACATCGACTGGGACCACTTCAAGTTGTCACAGACACCAACCCACGTGATGTTGGACACAACAGAGACTCTACACCCGCAATGAGATCAATCACCGAGCCATTCCTCTCGTGTAGCCACGCCAGCGGCTGTCTGAGAGTGCCCGAGTCCTAACCATTTCTCAGTTCTTATTTTTGCGATCACGTTTCACGAGCACAATTCGGTGGCTTCTCACCCACCGCAGGGTGGGAAAACTCACAACGCCACACTGATTGTGCTCGCTTCGCTGGGTCCAGTCTCGGATGGCTGGCTGCGGGTTCAAGGGAGCCTGACTTCGCCGCTGTAGCCCCAGGGCACTCGAAACCTGTGACTTGAGTTTCCTCACTCTCCGATTTACCTGGTGTCTATCAAGTCGATTCTACCCCCAAGCTCGTCGCAATGACGATGACCGAGGAATCGATCAATCCCACGCCCCCACCGGCGCAGCACCAGAATTCTGAGGGAGAAGCTTCGACAAATATTGGGTCAAATATTGACCGTTCCCAGACAAATGAGCAAGAGATAGTCGCCAATGACAATGTCCAGCTCCCACAGATTTCCACCGCGGAGCGCCGCGAACAACAGCGTGACCGGTTGGTGCGTTATCTCACGGAGGCGCTGGACGAGAACGATACCGACAGGTCAGGCTCGACACCCAGCGACGACGCGCCACCGCGTCAACGTCCGCGCCTCGTGCTACTAGGCAACGAGCAAACGCTAATTCTTGGTGTCGTGCTCTCAGTCCGCGGCGCCGCAGCAGCGACAGACCTCGCAGGACTCCGTACTTGAAAAAAAAACCGTCCAGATTCATACCGAAGTGACGAGAATGCCCTCATCAGCAAAGTCTCCGGTACACAATCGTGCTATTGTTCACCAATACACGACCTCATCCTGTCTCTTACGTATTTTCTTGTGACGAGCACGAACCGTTCCTCACACTGATACAATTTGCCATCGAGTAGCTCTGCAACAGCGAGGACAAGTTCAAGTTGACGCGTCTGTCGCGTTTCATTAGAATTCTGTACAAGAATCAACTGCAAGGCTCCTTCTGCAACCACTAATTCGCAGTCTAACTAGCTCGCGATCTGTAGGGACTCCCAGGGATTCTCTAGAGCGTGCTCCCAGCGCCGCAACACGCCGTGAAGTCGTTGGTAGTTGCCATAGTAGAGGTGTTCACCCACCCATTCTCAGCTGAGTGCATCAACCCTACATATTCCCAGTGCCATAAACCTTCACATATCCGATCAGATCTAATGCATAGCACATATTTATACGTCGACATCTGACTCTTGCGGTTGGGATCCATGAGTGATGGTCTTCGGAGCTCCCCAGCTGTCTGAGCCAAGAAGATCGCCAAGAGATGGCCAGCACGAGCAAGCGCGTGGCGCGCGACGCCGGACGCCGCTCGGCGGCGAAGCGAGCTCGACTGGTAGACGCAGCAACTACTGACGCTGCCACCGCTGCTCCGCCAGCCGCTGGCAGCGATGCAATGACGACTAGCGAAAGCTACGAACTCGAGCTCGACGGCGAGCGCTTCGTCGACGTCGACAAGCTCTTCAGGTACCCGGCGCTCGCGGCGTTCTTCAACAAGCAGTACAAGCGGTCGGTCACGCGCTTAATCAAGGAGGCCAATCTCGAAGTGGTTTTCGTCGCCAAGAAGCATGCTGCGCAGGGATTGCGGATCGTGAAGAGCTCGTACAGCCCCAAGGCCGACGTGCGCGTCGTTCTGCTGGACGACGCTGTTCGAGCGCTCATTGCTGAGGCTAGCGGGCAGTCACTGCCGCTCGCGCCATCCGTCCTCACAGACCCGGATTTATTGTTTTTCGTCGACAAGGCAGGCACGCGCCACGTCGTCGAGATGCGCGGAATACGCTCGATGGAGGGCATTTACTTCAAAGCCAAGGACGTCGGCGCCGTGTTCGCCAGCGAGCGCTTCGCCGAGACGCTTCAAGATGCACGGTGCGCGTACCAAGAGAGCGTTGATTTTGTCTCCTTTACGCTGCCACCTGCTCGAGGCGTGGCTCGCGACACTGACTGCCCGCGCACTAACACAAAGCAGAAGATGTACCACAAGCGTCGCGAACTGTTCCTGACGTTCGCGGGGCTCATGCACGCGCTCCACTCGACGCGGTCACCAGTCGCGAACGAGTTCCGCACGTGGATCTACACCCAGGTGTTTGCGATCGCGTACGGCACCGAGGACCAGAAGAAGGCCATGGTCAACGAACTCTGTCGAGTGGACAAGCGCTTCCTGGAGGCGTTCATGAAGCTCGTGCCCAATGACGTAGCGTGTCTGTACCTGCTCGATACAAACAAGCGCGAGCAAGGCAAGCGCGTGCTCAAGTTTGGACGCTCTAGCAACGTCAAAGACCGCTTTTACAAGCACAGCTACGCGTTCGGGGACGACTGTCTGCTCGATACGATCGTGTTCGTGCCCGGGGATCTACTTAGCGAGGCCGAGTCGCGGCTCAATCACATGATCGCCGACGGATTACGGTACGCGTCGGGCAATGCGCGGGAGCTTTTGTTGTTAGACGGGAGTGGATACAAGGCGGTCCGTGCGTGCATGCAGACGATTGCGGACAAGTACAACGGCAGCCTCGCGGTGCATTCGCTGATTCTTGACGGCGAAGTTAAAGACGTCCAAAGCCAGATGCGCGAGCAGCAGCTGCGGTATGAGCTACGCATTAATGACCTTGAGCGGATGCTGGAGGTGATGGACGAGCGTGCGCGCGCCGAGCTATCGCATGAACGACTCAAGGTCGCAGTACTGGAGCAGCAACTCGAGGCAGCAAAGCAACAGCTCGATGCGGCTCGAGAGCAGCTCACGCAACAACTCGAGACAGCGCGACTGCGTCTCCAGGTGCAGGAGCTTCAGCACAACGCGCTGCTGCTCGAAAAAGACCGTCGCCTCGCGGAACTCGAAATGAAGAGTTAAAAACCGGAACTGAAGCGCCAGAAAGTCGTCACCACCGTGAGATATGAATCACGTCGTATCATGAATGAAGGAATATATGCCTTCGCCCCGAGGTTGTCGGTGACAGCGCAATGGTGCTGAGTCAGCTCCGTTGTTACAGGCCACCCAAGGCCGCGAAATTAAGACCTCTGTATAGTGAGGCACGCAGGCTTGCGGACCAACTGCGTGTGGACGTGTGGCAGCATCATTTGCGGGCGCACAACAAGATGGCTGACGCCGCGGCGAATGCCGCTATGGACATGAAGTCTAGTGTCCAGACATCGCACCCATGCGGATGGCCTCACGCCGCCACGATCGACGACTACCTGGCGTCGGATCTTCAAGAATGGCACACTCGCCATCTCCTGCGCATGCAGGACTAATTGAGGGACCCCTCGGCTATAGGAATCGTTAATCGCACTCTAATAGTACTCACTTTCAAGTCAAGAATGAAGGAATATATTATTGTAGTGTCTCGCTAAGAGTACCGTGTCGGTAAAAGACTCACAAGCTGGTTTGGTTTCTCATTCTCTGTCACGGCATCGCGACGGCAGCTTGGTCCACTATCGCCTGCTTTTTCCACGTCACCTGCTTGGTGCTCTTCCTCTTGCTGTTTCTTCAGCTTGGCTGGGCGCTTGGCGTATCAGTGCGCCGTTTTGAGGATCAGGAGAACAAGAATCGAGTCGATCATTCCGATTTGGTAGTCTTTGATGCTATTCTCGATCGTCTATGCCACGTTTATGGGCTGGATGGTATCAACACGAGGTGTTGTGGGCAGTGCGGCAGCCGGTATGAACAACAGGGATGAAATCCTCTTCTCCGAGTCTCCGACTGTGGATCCGGAATCGGCGGGTGATGCTGTTACATCAGCGAGAAACCTCATATCTTTGGCGCGGTTTCTTGTCCTTGTGATCGACGACTTGTTGACCCCTGAACCATCTGGGATGCGCGGCCATGAACGCTCTTCCTCTATCAGTCATTTGAAGGCGATCGACCGTCGAGCGGCCATCGCGCCCGCGAAGGAATGGGTCCGCGCCGTGCTGGAGCAGTAACTCTAGCTTGGCGACCACCGCTTCGTCATCTAATGCTTCCATATCTAGGAGGTCAAGCGGGTGACGATTCCAAATGCCCAGCGAATTCGGGTCCGAACCGCGGGCCAACAAAAGCCGGGCGACCTCGGGAGAAGAGCGATCGACACTGTAAAAAAGTGCGGACCTCCCGAAGCGGTCTTTCGCGGCAATGCTGACGCCGTAATCCAGCAGCAACTTTGCTATCTCGACGTCGACGCGCCCGTCTCTCTGTCGTCGGCCGAGTCCTGACCAGTGTTCGCGGATCCGCATCAATGGGGTCTGGCGGCTCAAGTTGCGCGCTTCGACGTCGACAAAGCCACTCTCAAGCCACAACCTCACTGTCTCCAGCTTGCCCTGCGCGACCGCGCGATGGATGCAGCGCGAGCGATCGAGCGGCAGCAGTCCATGCGTGAGGACAAGTGCCGCTGCTCGACTCGGGTCGTCGTACAGCGTTGCGGGGAGGTACGTGCCGACCGTGAAGGCGCCGTCTCGAATGACAGCGTCAACGACCGACAGATCACAGGACTCTGCAACCCTCCCCACCACGTGCGGCATTGGACCGGAAAACCTTGCGTTGACGTTGGCACCGTAGCTAACCACCAAACGGACCGCCTCGCTGCTTGTGGTCTTGCTCATGGCACCAAAGAGGCCGTCGAGTAGCGTCTGTTGTTGCTCTTCTGACTGAAGCTCCGTGAACACTAGGGACTCGAGAACAATCGCCAGTAGCGAGAGAGCGTTGACGGAAACCGCGTGGTTGCACACCCACGAGATGGCTGCCGTCGGCAGCGCCTGGCCGACGACAGCGATCGCCTCTCGCGAAAAGAGCCACTCGATGAGGTGGACGCAGTCATTATCGATCGCAAAGGCGAGCACGGACAAATAAGCCTGAGGCGGCACGTCGAGCTCGGGCAACGCACGGCATTCGTCGTGATTCAGCGACAAAACCGGTTGTCCGAGCCGCACGCGCTGCGCGAAGAACGCGGCGATCACGCGCGTGTCGCCGCTCTCCATGGCCGCGAAGAACTGCGCGATCGTGATCATCGTCGCCATGGTTCCGTCGGCGCGAAGTGAGACTTTCGAGTGGATGCCGGTGAGAACATTAGACACGGAGCAGACATACAAACAGTGGGTACATATTACCGATCAAGGCGATGCAAAGTTCGAGAACTACTGGAATGACACTTAAAGTTGGCACTCGAGCTGCTTGGTCGACCTAAGCGACCTCCGAGGCTGAATGGGAGAACCACTGCGGGTTGCTGGCAATGAACGCTCGGCCGGCATCGAACTGGCGCAGGCGATCCACCGCCGAGACCCCATGCTTCCCGCGTGCAAATGGATCAGCGCCGAACTGAAGCAGATACCCCAGCTTGGTCCCGATGCCTGGTGTTTGCTGTAGTGAGGGGATGTCAACGAATTCGAGAGCGACTCTACCGTCGGCTGTTGGCTGATTCGGATCCGCACCGTGCTCGAGAAGCAGGCGAACGACCTCCGGCGAGCCGCATCGCTCCGCTGGGTCGGCTATACTCAGCACGACCTGAAGGCGAGGCGGACCACGACCAACGGCGTGGCAGAGAGGCGTCAAGCCGTTTGCATCTTTGACCGAGACGCTGGCGCCGTGCTCCAACAGCAACTTGGTGATGTCCTGCGCGCGCTGCCAGTCCAGCTGCAGTTTTCCGAGCCTTGCCAACCACGTGGAGAGCATGAGAGGTGTTTGCTGCTCACGGTCGCGGACGTCGAGGTCGACACACGTGTTGGAAAGCCACGCCTCGACGGCCTCGGCGGTACCCGAGTCCACGAGGTGATGCAGAAACGTGTCTTCTTCCTCCGCTGGTAGACAGCCGTGCCGCACCAGAATCTTGATAGTATCCGCTTGATCGGCGTGTTTGTCGCGGATAGCTCGCGTGCCTACAGTAAGAGCACCATCTTGAATCACAGCACGCATGTGCGCGTGAGCGTTGCTCATCGCAATCGACGACAGCGCGTGGACCTCCTGGTGGATCCCCGACGGGCCGAACACTCTCGCGCCGTGCGCTGTCAGTAAGCGCACAAATTCCACACTCTGGTCATTCGAAACAGTATGCAGAAAGCTATTGAGCGTGTCTTGTCGCTCGCGGGCTTCGAGAAGCTGTGTGAACACTGGCGACACAAGCAGCAGCTCCAGAAGCCCAAGCTCGTTCGCGACCAGCGCAAGGAAACACGCCATGAGCACCGCGATGGAGAGCCGCTGCGGCCCGAACAAGGCGATCGCGTCGGTCGAGAAGAGCCACTCGAGCACCTCGGCATGGTTGGCTTTGATGGCCGTGTAGATGAGCGAGCGGACCCCCGTGTAGCTGAGAGATTCGCTGTGCGGAAGCAGCCACTCGTCGCCGGCGCCGGTCTCGCGCGGCTCGACGATGGACGAGCCAGAGGCGCGGCGACGCGTTCGCTGCGCGAAGAACGTCGCGATCGTGCGCGCGTCGCCGCGCTCGACAGCGCGGAAATACTGCTCGCGCGTCAGCTCCGGCTCACCAGGCTCCATTGTGGACCTTTGGAAGAAGAATGGAAAAAGTCCAGAGCTGGGTTTGGAGCTCTTCACGTACTGTAATTACGAGAGTAGCCCACGATACTACAGATCGCGCACTTCAACTCGCACATGTCGCAGATCGCTGGCTCCGACAAATTGACACCCGAAAGTTTAGTACCAGTAGGGCAGAGGCGCTCGCACAGCTTCCTCGTGGCTGCATTGCTCCGACAGCACCCGAGCGCGGAGTCAGGCTCACCGACGGCGGATCACCGTGGGCCCCGCACGGTGGGCGTGTGGAGGGAGAGCGGGAAACATAGGCAGGCCAGCGTAGCCATCGTGGGTTGGGAAACAGAGCCACCCAGCGCAACCTTCTGAGTCATTACACTGAAACCACAGTCAACTCCCCGGGGGTTTTCGGAATCAGTTCACACGTTCGATCTGAATCTTTGTGGATGTGACGCCTCGTCCATTTGTCCCGCGGCCGCGCGCCACATGTGGGTCGCGTGAGGATCGGGCCGGGCCGGGCCACATCCACTTCTTGAGGTGTATCATAGTGTTATTCATATGATGAGTGGGCAGCGCTCCACCTCGTGGAGGCGGTGCGCGCAGTCACAATCCACATCAGTTTGCATTTTCCCCGACGCAGTGCGCACCACCGCAACGCACGAGTCACGATGGTCAAGGTCGTGCTCCTGTGGCTCGACGACCGCGTCGGCGAGGCGGCGCCGCTCAACGTGGCGCTTGGCGCGCTGGCCGCGACGCTCGTGGGCTACGCGCTGCTCTCCATCAACCGCAAGCCACCGCACGAGCGATACGCCGAACGCCACGGTCTCACCAATGTCAAGACGGCGCGTCGTCTGCCCGGCACGCACTGGCTGCTGGGCGACGCCGCCGAACTCGGCAAGAACTCGACGCGGTTCCCCGAGTGGGTCTACGAGAAGGTGCTCGAGATGGGCGAGCAGCCGCACCTGCGCCACGTGCCGTTTGTGCCTGACACGATCATCGTTGCGCACCCAGCGGTAGTCGAGGACGTACTCAAGACGCAGAACGACGTGTTCGGCAAGGGCGAACAGATGCGGCTGCTCTTCTACGACCTCATCGGCCGCGCGTTCACGATGCAGGACGGTGAGAACTGGTTCCACCAGCGCAAGATCTCCTCGCGGTTCTTCTCGGCGCGCATGTACCGCGAGGTCGCAACCAAGATGATCAACAAGCACGGCGAAAAGCTCGCCGCGATTCTCAGGGCTGCGGCGGATACCGAGCCCAAGCAGCAAGTGAATTTGTCTCGCCTGCTCCACGAGTTCACGCTCCAGACGTTTGCCGAGCTGGGCTTTGGACTTGAGATGGATCTGATCGGCAACCCTGACGGTCACCCACTGGACACGGCACTCGAAGGTGCGTTCCCTCAGGTGCTCTACCGTCTTCAGACGCCCGAGTGGTTCTGGAGGCTCCAGCGGTTCTTGAACATTGGCAGCGAGCGCAAGTACGCTGAGATCACCAAGTATATCCGAACACTCGTGACTGACATGGTCCACCAGAGCATCGAGCAAACCGCCAAGCAGGGCGCCCGACAGGAAGCCGCGACAATTGTGGAGCTGTTCATCCACGCGGCGCAGGACGGCGAGTCCGGGATCACGCCCGAGGTCATGTGTGACGTCGCGATCGCGTTCGCGATTGCCGGGCGAGACACTACGGCCGACACGCTCAACTGGATGTTCCTCATGCTGAGCAGAAACCCCGACGTCGAGCAGAAGCTTCGTGACGAGCTGTGGGACAAAGTGCCTGAGCTCATGCGCGGTGAGATCTCCTCGCTATCGATGGACCAAACGCAGAGCCTCGTGTATATGGAGGCTGTGGCGAAAGAGACGCTGCGGCTGTACCCGCCCGTGCCCATCAGCCAGCGTGAGGCCTCTCGCGACACCGTGCTCGTGGACGGCACGTTCGTCCCCAAGGGCATGGCGGTGAGCATCTCACCATTCGCGATGGGTCGACTCAAGAGCGTCTGGGGCGAGGAGGCGCTCGAGTTCAAGCCCGAGCGGTTCGTAGACGTCCAGACCGGCAAGCCGCGCACGGTGTCATCGTTCCAGTTCACGAGCTTCCACGCCGGGCCGCGCATCTGCATCGGCATGAACCTCGCGCTGCTCGAGATCAAGCTGCTCATGGCCATGTTGCTGAGCCGGTTCAAGTTGGAGATCGCGCCGAACGACGGTAGTTACAAGTTCTCGGCGACACTGCCGCTCAAGAGCCCACTCATGGCGCGCGTGCGCCTCGCAAAGGCGGTCTCCTGCTGAGCCCCACAGCACTCATGATTAGCTTCGTCACCTGTGCAGTACGGTAGGCCTTCTCGCGTGTCAACTGTCCAACGAAGTCCAGTATCTTCCTGAGCATCTGAGTTGTACCCAACGCCAAAAATGCTTTCTATCCTAGTGTACCCATCCACTCAAATTTGGATAGGTTCAACCACAGCAAAAACAACTGCTCACAGAACAACAAATTTCTGCGGTCTCTGCACACTCCACGACTGCCGTTCTTCCAGCGACGATACCACTCCCGCCGCTCACGCAGGTGCGCGCCACGCTCGCGCTCGCCGCGCCGCCGCACGTGGCGTCGCTGGCACACGTCGCCGATCTCGTCTCCGCGTTCCTGGACGTCTCGCCGTTCTTCACGCCGACGCGCGCGGCCGCGAGCGGCTTCCCGGGACTGTTTCGTCGCGTGGCGACGCCGCTTTTGGAGGCGCGTGTGTCCCGCGCGGTACGCGAGTTCGCGCTTTCGCGGTCGCTCGAGGCTGCGCTCAAGGCCGATGACCTCACGATGGCTCGGACTGTGGTAGAGCTCTCTCCCGTGCGGCTCGCGACGCCGTTGTTGGACCTCGCCGCTCGGCATGGCTCGCTGGAGCTCGTTCAGTGGGCACTCGCGCAGCGCGCCGACTGCTCGTGTTGCGCAACGTCCGAGGCGAAGTTGTGCGGCGTGTCCGCTGTGCGGGCATCTGATTTGATTGGCGACCGCGACGCGTACCGCATCTTGTCGTGGATGCACTCGGCTGTGGGCGAGGATGCCAAGCCTCTTTCTTGGGACGCTGTGTTGCGCAGCGCGGAGCTCGTGCGCTGGTATGTCGAGAAGGGGTGGATGGGTGACCATCCCAACCCGAGCAACTTGCTGTACGATGCGCTGTGGGAGTTCAACCACGCGACCCCAGACATCGTGCGCTATATTCTGGAAAACAATCTCTTCTCCACGACAGCGCCCCACCTATTCACCCAGTACGTGATCCGCGCAGCCTGCCGGCGCGACCAAGAGGACCTCGTGGAGCTGCTGCTTGCGCACAGCGTGTGTGACTCATTCCGCCACGAGTTCACGTACGCGCCACTACGCCCCGGCGGTCCGAAGGTGCTGACGTGGAGCCCCGAGTTTGAGACGCGGCGTTACGGAGTAGACAACCCAGGGATACGGCGGATCACATCGCTCGCGTTCCTGGGCGGGAACGCGGAGATGGTCGAGTGGCTTGTGCGGGAGCACGGCGTGCGGAACGTCGAGATTCCCGAGAACCTGAGCATCCCTGAGGACGAGTGCCTGGCCGTCATCGAAGTGCTTCACGCAGCGGACGCATTATGTCGCCACGAGCAGGTCATGGATTCCGTAGCCGAAAAAGGATACCTGCGAGTTCTTCAGTTCCTCCACGAGAATCGGACGGGAGGTTGTACCGTTTGGGCGGTGACCGGCGCGACGATGAATTGTCATTTGGAAGTAGTGCGATGGCTCGTCGAGAATCGCCCGGCGGATTGCGACGTGAATGGTGCGATGGTACGTGCAGCCGCGAACGGGAATCTCGACGAGTTGATCTGGCTCGCTGAGCACGGACCGGAGGCATGCGTTTCCTGCATCACGAGAGTGGTGCTTACCCGTTCTTGGGCGTACACATTGCGTCGATCGAACGAGATGGATCCGTGTGTGCTCTACACACTTATGTGGCTGGACGACCAGCAAGGCGCCAAGGCGAAGCACTGCAGGGGCGAGTGTGTCAGGGGTGCTGACCACCACAGTGATCCGCATATGGCTCTCTTGGCCGTTGCTTCGGGCAACACGTTACTCCTCGAGTATCTTGACACGACTCGCCATGACGAGTGGCCGCCGTTTCAACGTGAATCCGGGGTACCCTACCTCGATGCAAAGGCGCTCCCCGGTCTTCGGTGGGTGCTCGTCAATCGCCCGGACTGGATCAACTGAAGAATTCACATTTGGCGATGCCGAGGTCCGCAAGTGGGTGCGTACAGAGGCAATGGTACAAGGAGCGTGATATATTTGATGAATCCAATGCTTCGGGAACTTCTTCATGCTTCTCCGGTCCAATTCGAAACATCCACACAGGCACTCACCAACGCCTTTTTACGCCAGTGTACCCATCTATTCCCAGTGGTTCACCTAGAGAAAAAAAAAGCGTTTTTTTTGCAGAACCGAGACGAAACCCTTTTTTGTGCCCACCAAAGTCGCCACCACGGTCTCTGCTCTCTCCTTCCTGAATAGGGTGCTCATTTCATTCCGCGACTGCCGATCTTCCAGCGACGATACCACTCCCGCCGCTCACGCAGGTGCGCGCCATGCTCGCGCTCGCCGCGCCGCCGCACGTGGCGTCGCTGCCACACGTCGCCGATCTCGTCTCCGCGTTCCTGGACGTCTCGCCGTTCTTCACGCCGACGCGCGCGGCCGCGAGCGGCTTCCCGGGACTGTTTCGTCGCGTGGCGACGCCGCTTTTGGAGGCGCGTGTGTCTCGCGCGGTCCGCGAGTTCGCGCTTTCGCGGTCGCTGGAGGCCGCGCTCAAGGCCGACGACCTCACGATGGCTCGGACTGTGGTAGAGCTCTCTCCCGTGCGGCTCGCGACACCGTTGCTAGACCTCGCCGCTCGGCATGGCTCGCTGGAGCTCGTTCAGTGGGCGCTCACGCAGCGCGCCGACTGCTCGTGTTGCGCAACGTCCGAGGCCAAGTTGTGCCGCGTGTGCGCTGTGCGGGCGTCCGAGTTGATTGGCGACCGCGACGCGTACCGCATCCTGTCGTGGCTGCGCGCCACGTTGGTCGACCCCGAGGACCGCAGATCGCTTTCCGGCCAAGCAGGGTTACGCAGCGCCGAGCTCGTGCGCGATTATGTGGAGAAGGAATGGAGGGGCGACCCACCCAACCAGACTGCGTTGCTGTGTGACGCGTTACGAGAGTTCAACCACGCGACCCCAGACATCGTGCGCTGTATTCTGGAACACGATCTCCTCTGCATGAGGACGCCCCACCTCTTCAATCAGTTCGTGATCCGCGCAGCCTGCCGGCGCGACCAAGAGGACCTCGTGGAGCTGCTGCTCGCACACAGCGTGTGCGATTCGTTCCGCCACGAGTTCACGTATGCGCCACTACGCCCCGGCGGGCCCAAGGTGCTGACGTGGAGCCCCGAGTTTGAGATGCGGCGTTACGGGGTAGATAACCCGAACATTGCACAGATCACGGGGCTCGCGTTCCTGGGGGGCCACGTAGAAATGGTCGAGTGGCTTGTACGGGAGCACGGCGCGTGTGACGTCCAGGTCCCTGACGACCTGAGCATCCCCGAAGACGAGTGCTTGGCGATCGTCAAAGTGCTTCACGCAGCGGACGCGCTCTATGCCTCCGACCAGATGATGGATTGGGTGGCAGAGCTGGGGTACTCGCGAGTTGTACAGTTCCTGCACGAGAATCGAACCGAAGGCTGCACCATGGCGGCTATGACCGGCGCGGCGATGAATGGTCACCTCCACGTTGTCCAGTGGCTGCACGAGAATCGGTCGGAAGGGAGTTCACGAGTTGCGCTGGATGCAGCCGCGAGGCATGGCCACCTCGAAGTAGTACGATGGCTCGTCGAGAATCGCCCGCCGGATTTCGACGTGAATGGGGCGATGATGCGTGCGGCCGCGAACGGAAATTTGGATGTATTAATGTGGCTCGCTGAGCACGGACCGGACGCGTGCATTTCCTGCATCAAGAAGCTGATGCTTACAAGGGCGTGGGCGTACACTGACACATCGTCTTGGTCGGACGGGATGGATCCGTGTGTGCTCTACACGCTTATGTGGCTTGACGAGCAATCCACTGGCGCAAAGGCAAGGCAATGCAAGGGCGAGTGTGTCAGAGATGTCGGCTACCACCGCGATAGGCATTTGGCTCTCTCGGCCGTTGCCTCGGGCAACACGCTGCTCCTTGAGTACCTCCATGCGTGCCACGCAGAGTGGCCGCCGTTTCGACGAGAATCCGGGTTGCCGTTCCTTCGATTGGACGCAGTGCCCGGTTTTCAGTGGGTCCTCGTCCACCGTCCAGACTGGATCGAGTGGGAGATGTTGGCCGATGGCGCGTACTTTGGGGCGGATTCCGAGGTGCGCGAGTGGGTACGCAGAGAGGCAATGCCATGCATTCCGAGCTCAAGGTTGGGTATGCAATGAAACCAACGTGACCTGAATAACAACAACAGCACTTGTCCCTAAACTAGCGATAGCTCCCTCCTCGTAGCGCTACTACAGCGCGCCAGCTCCGTGTTGCATTGAGCACGGGTTCACTCTCCATGTGACTGACCCTCGAGCGCACTCTCGAGCCAGGAAACGATCTCTCCTTTGTCTGTCTCGCGCGCTGCCTGAATCACCAACGCCCAGTCGACCGCCTCTTGTGCTTCGCTGTAGAGCCACTGGATGGCTGGCAAGTGTCCTCCACGCACGACACCCTCGACTGGTTCAACCGTAAACTGCGCACGGTGGTGAGCCCACAAGAACCCGGCGAGTGCGAGATCGCCCTGTGCGAGCGCCAAAGCCGGAATGCTCCACTGGAAGCGGCCAAGCTGCTGGTGTTCCGGCGCGCATTGGCCCACACAGCTTGGAGAACGCGTAGCGTTCGAAGTGAGCCAGCGAACCGTGTCGAGTGACGGGCTCGAGAGCTGACCGTGGTCAGAACCCATCGCGCAGCTGAGTACAATGCGCAGCGCGCACGTGCCGCAGGCGTCGGCCCGATTCGTGTGAAGCGACACCACCACGTCCAGGTGCCCACGTGCGGCTGCTGCGACAAGCGCGTCGTTTGTGTCACCTTCTGCTCGGTGCAACGACAGCCACTCCACGACGTGAAGATGGCCATTCCTGGCCGCGCGGGTGAGCGCGTACTCGGAGCAGCCTTCCTCTCGGTTCGCGTGGAGCCACTGGACGATCTCCAGATGCCCTAGCGCCGCCGCGGTGTCCATAGTGCGGACCGTGAGTACCTCGGGCTGGTGCTCATGAAGCCACTGGATAGCGGCTAACGATGTCGCGCACGCAGCATCATCGCCGAACCAGCTGTCATTGTTTGTGTCCAACATCCACTGATAGAGCGCCACGAGATCATCCGGGGTCGCTGGCTGCCGATAGGGGACGTACACCGGTGCCACGGCGTGCTCCTGCCACAGCCACTGCAGCGTCTCGACGTGGCAAAAGTTCGACGCATTGAACGCAAAATTGTGCACCAACGTGGTGAAGCCGAGCACGGGGCGGTCGGCGGCCAAGAGCGTTGCATCCAGCTGGAGCACCTTGGCGCCCCCGGCTCGAATTGGAGCCCACTTGAAGCGGTCGCGGATCCCATCGCAGAGCCGACTGGCCACAACAACGTCGATCGCGGACTCGAGTTCACGTCGGCAGGCGCCTCGCACCAACGCCACAAGCAGCTCATTTTCAGAGATGTTCAGGTTCTGGTCGAGGAGGTGGCGTATCAAATCGACGGCCTCTGGTGGTCCTTCCGCGATTACTTCACAGACTCGAGCGCCAATGCTGCCGTCAGTCTCGGGGAGATGATGATTCTCCTTCAGCCACTGCGCGATGGTGAGGTCGCGAGGCAGCTGTTGGGGACTGCCCGCATCCGCGTTAGCGTTGAACAGCCCCGCCACGATCGCCTGCCTTTCGCTGTCACTCATCGTGCTCGGCAGCGCCACGGTCAGACACTGAGGGCACAAGTTCTGGATTCCAGGCGTGGAGCACAGACGATCGTTGCGGTGCTCGACCACCCACAGAACCATCTCCCACGTGCTGTGCTGCAGCGCGAGCTGGAGCGAGCGAACGTGGAGCGGCGCTGGGTGGGCACCGTGGATCTGCTTCATCGCCGTGAGTCTGTTCTTCCGAATCGCAACCTCCATGGCTTGCGCAAGCCAGTGGTCTTGAAACGCCTCGTCCACCGCTGGATGCGACAGCACGCGTTCCAGCACGCGGCCCAGGAGCCACGGCGAGTCCTTCGCGGCGGCCTGCGCGGGTGTGAACCGCACCGACACGTCCAAGCACGCAGAGACCAGACCTACGACGTGTGACAGCGAGACGAGCCGAGGGTCTGCGTACCGCATCAGCGCGTCGACCTGCGCGAGTCGGGGCAAGCGCCCACCTCTGGACGCGCGCGCTTGCGTCATGAACGCCTTGGAGATCTTGGTGAGTTTTGATCGTGCACAAAGGTGAACAGCGACCAAGATGCAAGGTATCCTACCGGTGTCAAATAGGTATCGCAATCATTCCAAACGGGAGACCTACACTCTCGGGACCAAATGGGTACGGTTTTCGCATGGCTTGGACGCTCGTGTCCTCGCTCCCGACGCGCACGCCGGCGCCGCGTGGACCGTGGCCACGAGCGGCTGTGCGATCATGAGTGTGGCCGCAAACTTGTAGCCGCCGTCGTTCGGCGCCATCTCGA
>JAMFLL010000284.1:0-47076 GCA_027475725.1 Pythium rhizo-oryzae | reverse complement strand
GACCCCGGAGCCCACGAAGAAGAAGAAGAAGGGCAAGAAGTGCCCGTCGCTGCTCGAGGCTCTGCCCGAGGACGCCGAGGCCGAGGCCGCGTCGGCGGCCGCGATCGCGGCGGCGGCGAACGCCAGCAAGAACGCCACGGCGACGCCGCTGTCGGCGCCCTCCACGGAGAACGAGTCCCACGAGGCCCCGGCGGTGACTGTCGGCGGCACGTCGGCGGCCGCCGCTGCCAACACGAAAAGCAGTGGCGTCGAGACCGGCGGCGTCGGCGGTGGCGTGGTCGCTGCGCTTGTGGTCGCTGGTGTCATGGTGGTCGGCGTCGCCGCTGTGGCGTTCCGCCGCACGGCCGAGGAGCGCCGCCGTGCCGACACGCTCCGCACGCCCGTGGAGAACTTTGGCCAGGTCAACGCCACGCCCGCGCAGGTCACGGTGCTGTAAATGGACAGTCGACGGCCAGGGTTAGCGCCAAGACACAGGACGGGGAAGTCCATTCCGGGCTCCTCCCTGCTGCCGCGGCCTTCGTCCACCTCATCGTAGGTAGTGGTCTGTAGCACTGGTGGACATGTTATTTTTTTTCTTAATGAGTGACGTCAATGCAAGAAGCTTCCTTTGAACACCACGTCGGTTGCCATCTACCCCTGCTCCACTCGAGGACACGTAAAAGACAAGATCGCGATGCTTTGTGCACCGCACACCTCACGCACGGCTATTACGAATCGCTCGATGGGTGCGCGTGCCTTCATCCTAACTCTCGTACGCTGCTTTCGCTGGCGCGTACACGCGATCGCGACATGCCGCACGCGAGCGGCGTGTCCCCGGCGGTCTCGTATTACCATACTTTCCGCAGGGTTTACCATCCCGGCCCATGTGTCTATAGATGTATCCGTGGACATGGGAAGAATGCGCGGCAGAACACTCCGCGCGTCCTCATCCATGGACGCAGTTGACTTTCCACGGCGGCAGCATCGGCTGAGCCGAGGATCATACGTACTGTACTCTACTGGACCACCCCAACCGCTCTCGTGGCAGCGCTGGCAGTGCACCCGCATGGCACTCGCACCTGCATGAGGACGGCGCCACGCGTGCCGTGCCATCAGCTGCGTGTGCCTTGGCCGCGGTCTGCTCGGTTGCCTTTCCGCCCTCCAGATGCATGGGTGGCGGTGACTGTCGCCGGCGTGACGGTGCCACGGTTGTCCAATTGCGAGGCGGCGCAGCTGGAGCGACTCAGGTGCCCCAGATACGATCTGCAGATCCAATGTCACCACAATATCAACTATAAGAGGTGAAAATAGGGCATTTAGCAACTCTCCCCGTATCGAAAGCAGCAACCCATCAAGTAGCACAGGCTTCTGAATCCTCATCACTCTGCCAGATGGCTTCCCTCCATGGCACAGCGCCAGGCCAGAACTCAAACAACCTCGGGGCACCTTGTGGGTGTCTGAACTCTCGACAGGCCGGCTGTTGGCGACGCCAGCCCACGCTTCGCCCATGGCTCAGCAAAGGCGGCGAGATCCGCGGTCAGCGTGGGGCCGCGCAACCTGCGGGAAGCCTCGGGTTCCTCCACCTAATCCAACACTTCCCCTCCCACTCGCACGCACCCCGCGCGTCTAAAGCCGCGGTCTAACCCGCACTGCCACGGGCCACTTCCCGATTTCCCGTCTTCCTCGTCCTCCATCCCCTCCCGCGATCGGGTCTAACTAACGTGATGATGAAGATGTGGCGCGCGCTCGGTGCCATGGCCATGACTGCGGCGCTCGCCGCGACGCGCGTGGCGGCCGGCGACGAGACGCTCTGCGCCATCGCGCCCGGCACGTACGCCGGCGCCAAGGCCAGCAACCCGGACATGGCGTTCGCGATCGCCGAGCTCGAGAAGCACGCCGTGGCCACGTGGTACACGGACCGCGATTCGGACGCCGCGGGCGTGGCCAAGAAGCTCGTGGCGACCTGCCCGCCGTCCTCGCGCATGACGGTCGTGGTCTACGGCATGCCCAACAAGGACTGCGAGGCCAAGGAGTCGATGGTCGGCTCCAAGAACACGAACAGCGCGCAGTACCAGGAGTTCGTCTCGACGCTCCAGCAGACCGTCGGCGACCGCAAGGTGCTGTACATCGTCGAGCCCGACGCCGTCGCGCTGCTCGCGCACGGCGGCTGCGCCAAGAGCTACGGCTACGGCGGCAACCTCGAGATCGCCGTGCGCACGCTGTCGCAGAACCCGAACGCCGACATCTACGTGGACGTTGGCCACTGGATGCTCGAGGGCGGCTCGGACCTCGCCAACGTCGCGAGCATCGTGCGCGGCCTCGCGGGCGTCGGCCGCGTCAAGGGCATCACCATCAACACGTCCAACTACCGCTCCAACGCTGAGCTCTCGCGGCTCTGCGGCAACTTCCGCGGCGCCACGAGCGGACTCAACTTGCACTGCATCCTCGACACGTCGCGCAACTACAACGGCGCGTCGTCGCAGAGCGAGTGGTGCAACTACAAGAACGCCGGCATTGGCCCCATCCCGACGGGCAACACGGGCGACGCCAACATTGACTACTACGTGTGGATCAAGCCGCCGGGAGAGAGCGACGGCACGTGCGCGGGCCGCACGGGCGACGCCATGATGGGCCCGGGCGCTGGCGCGTTTTTCCCCAACTTCATGAAGCAGCTCTGGAACAATGGCGCGCTCGTCAAGGACCTCGGCATGCCCGCCATCGACGGCACGGTGCGTCAGGTTCAGAGCGACACCCCGGCGCCCACCACGGCCGCGCCCACGCCATCGCCCACGAAGCTCGCGACGCCGGCGCCGTCCAACGCCTCGGGTGACATCAACAACTCGACGTCAGAAGGCCGCTCCATGGATGCCTTCGAAGCCAAGAACGCCACGGCACCGACCGACTCGTCGGCTGGATCCGCCTCTTCCCTGGCCGCTGACGAGAGCGCCGAGGTCGCTGCTGGTGTCGTTGCCGCGCCTGTCGAAGAGCAGCCGGTCTTCGACAACACGGCGGCGACGTCGACGCAGCAGACCCCAGCGGGCCAGGTGCAGGAGGCCAACACCAAGTCCGCGGCCGGCGGCTCCGTGAGCGCCGGCATCGTCGTGCTTGGATGCCTGATCGCCGTGGCTGTCGTCGCCCTAGTCGCCGTTGTTGCTGTGCGCATGCGCCAGCGCTCGCTCGAGGAGACCAAGACGCCGCTGGACCCGCGCATCCACTACCTCAGCAACTCGCCGCGCAATTTGTCCACGCTGTAAAACGGGGCGTCTCGGAGCTGCTCCTCTATGTATGAAGTGGCGTGCGCGCGTGCGTGCCGCACCGCCGCTGGACGTGATCTCAATATGTCTTCGTCTAATGATAATGATGAGTGTCAAGATTTTGGAATCTTTCAAACTGCTTGAGCCTTGCGGGCATTTGCGCATCCAAAACGAGCTGCCCCTGGGAGGACGAGGCAGCCTGTCGGGCAGCAAAAGGGTGCATGCGACAGCGAGCGCGATGTCTGCGTCACGGTGCTCGATGCCGAGAACCAGAGCAAGTGACTGGTCGAGTGGGCGCGTCAGGACCAACGGTGGCTGCCGAGCCTTCCATGGATTCCACGGCGCCGTCGGTGTCGTTGAAGGCGAATGACGTGCCCGAGATGAGTCGAAGAGCTCAGGTATTTTAAAATGGTACTATCTAAGTGGATCTCACGAAGCTGCTCCAGCACAATGACAAAATGTACTGTTTTCAGATGGGTGGAGAGCATCCGTCTCATCACCATATGGTGCGTTGTGGTGTGACAGTGGCACGCTCGGTCCGACATATCAGAACATGTTGTATCCTCAGAGTATTCGTGGTTCGATACGACTATTGGCTTGCGTTTGGTGTATTTATGTGTCTTTTACTATATAGTAGCTTCTATTGTAGTATAATCACAATATACTCCATATTGTGTACCTGTTGAAACTGACCTATTCCGAAAATGGCTCCACATGCGTCAGAGCCAAGAGCTCGTTTGCCTAGGGCGGGACCTGTGTCAAGGGCGTTGGAACAGCCCGAGACGAGACTCGAATCTGTGCGGGATGCCGAAGGAACAAGAAGCAGATCTACGCTACGCACAAGCTCGTAGATGCACACGGAGATGAGCGCGCTGGCGTGCCCCGTGCAGCGCAGCGCCCCTCGCTTGTGGAGGCCGCGACCGGCGCACCACGGATCCTCATTTCTGCTTTAGCCGGCGCGACGCATTTCCTCCTTCCCAATGGTGTTCAAGACGATCATCCAAGCTCTCTTCAGCGCAGCGTTGGCCTCTGTCGTTCATGCGGGCAACGAGAGACTCTGCAGCATCCCTCCTATCACATACGCCGACGCCAAGCGCACGTATCCGCAGGCCGCGTTTGCACTGACCGAGCTCGAGTCGCGCGGCATCGCGACTTGGTACTCAGATCGCGAGGCGAACGGCGACTACGTCGAGACGGCCAAGCAGCTCGTCGCACAGTGCGGGGAAGACACGCGCCTAACCATCGTCGTGTACGGCTTGCCGAACAAGGACTGTGAGGCCGGGTACTCGACGTCCGGCAGCCGCGTCAAGACCGCGAGCGACTATGAACAGTTTGTTGGCACGCTCGCCTCCGTAATTGGGCAACGCAAGGTGCTGTACATCCTGGAGCCTGACGCCGTCGGATTGCTCGCGAAAAGCAGTGGAGGGTGCGCTGTCCAGAGTGGGTACCTACCCAACTTGCAGACCGCGGTCAGGATCCTGTCCGCCAACCCGAACGCAGAGATCTACTCCGATGTAGGCTACTGGGTGCTCTCCAATCCATCCGAGACGTCAGCGGTCGCCAACATCATTCGGCAGCTTGGCAACTCAGGACGCGTCAAGGGCATCACACTGAACACATCCAACTACCGGTCGAATGGCGAGCTCTCGCAGTTGTGTGGCAACTTCCAGAGCGCAATGGGCAACTACGACATGCGCTGCATCATCGACACATCACGCAACTACAATGGCCCCTCGCCGCAGAATGAGTGGTGCAATCTGCGGTCCGCGGGCATCGGCCAACCGCCGACGGGCAACACGGGCATTCCCAACATCGACTACTTTGTGTGGGTGAAGCCGCCGGGTGACAGCGATGGGAAGTGCGACTCTGGCCACTCGTCTGATGCCATGAAGGGACCAGATGCCGGCGAGTTCTTTCTCGACTCGTTCTCATCTCTATGGGCGCAAGGTTATTTGGTGCAGCAGGAAAAGATGCCTCGTGTTGGTGAGTACACACCACCCACAATGACGCCGGCGCCGACCACGCCGGCACCAACCACGCCAGCACCTACAACCGAGACTCCAGCTCCGACCACCGTAGCTAAAACAGCAACACGTGCGATGCCCGACGGCTCAACCGCGGAGGAGTCGTCTTCAGCGGCGTCGAGTGATGTGGACGTGGAGGCGCTCTGGAACGCCATGGTCGAGCAAGCCCTCAAGCAGAACACGACGGCGCCTCCTGCGACGCCTTCGACCACGGCTCCGACCACGCCACCAGGCGTCGCCACCGAGAAGCCGGGCGAAGCGCAGACAGAGTCTTCGGGCTCGTCCAAGCCACTAGACGGCGGAGCCATCGCCATCCTCACAGTGCTGGCTGCGGCCGTGGCGACGCTAGTCATCGCGGCCTTCGTGCGGATGCGCCGCAAGCGCCTCGCGACGGAGAACAAGTCACCCCGCGCGTCCTACGTGTCTATGGCCGTCTAAAGCTGTCCCACGCTTGCTGTCCACTATGTAAAACCCACAATGTAATGGAGACCGTGTCTGTATCCTCCCACATCTTGTAGCAGAGCATTGGGTGTGTTGCCTCGGAGCCGCACAACTGCCACCTACATGCACTAGGACCGAGTCCCAAAATTTGGCAGGCGCCCAGATGCCGCTATAGCCATCGCTGTGGTCAACTGCCACGGACACCATGGGGTTGGACGACATCACCGTAGACATTCCAGCGGATGTTGCTGTGTGATCTCGCCTGAGGTGCGTTGGTAGGAGCGTGGAGACTGGGACGGAGAATCGGCCTCTGCAGCATTCAGGCACGCTAATGGGTGGAGATCTTGAGGCTATTTCTGCAATTCTCGGTAAAAAGGGTTTGTTGATGCTGAAACCGTCGGGTGGGTCAAACTGAACTTGCGCGTGGTGCTTCGATGGTCTTGGCTGATTTATCAGTATACTGCTTTAGCGAATATATTAGACTAGCAAATTGTTATATCAAACAGCGAATAAAGGGCAAAGATAACCAATTCCATGTGATAAAAAGATACGTCCAGAGCGTTGGCAGCTGGCCTGTTGATGGGAATCATGCCATGTCCCGCTTTTGTGCTGCCCTCTCGCAGGCCAGCGCCACCCACATCACATCACCCAGTTCCGGGTTGTCGCTCCTGACGTCATTTAGTTCCCGAAGACGAAGGCGTAATTAGCGGCCAGGTCTATCCCGCAGCGCGCCCCCTGCTCCTCTCCGCCCAACGCGAACCGATCGCCGCTAAAGACCGCGCGCGCGCATCCGCGTTTAGACCACAAACGAAAACGCCACCTGCCAGGCAGACGACGCGACGCTGCCACGCCACTGCCACGCCACTGCCACCCACACGGACCATGCGCTGGTTAGTCGCGGTCTATGCAACGCTCTGCGTCTCAGCTGTGTGCTGGTCCGCGACGGTCTCCGCTAGCAAGGGCGACACGTTCTGCTCCGTGCCGCCGACGTCCTACGCGGCGGCCAAGCAGGACCACCCGGACTACAAGGACGCGCTCACGGCGCTCGAGAAGCGCGGCATCGCCACGTGGTTCTCGGACCGCACGGTGAACAACGAGCACCTCGAGACGACCAAGCAGCTCGTGGCCACGTGCCCGGAGTCCTCGCGGCTAAGCCTCGTGGTCTACGGGCTGCCCAACAAGGACTGCGAGGCGGGGTACTCGGCCAGCAACAGCAGCGTGCAGACCGCCGAGGACTATGCCGAGTTTATCGACTCGCTCGCGGCCATCATCGGCGAGCGCAAGGTGCTGTACGTGCTCGAGCCGGACGCGATCGGTCTCATTTCGAACGGCGGCTGCGGGCTCGACTCGCAGTACAAGGAGAACATGCTCGTGGCGATCGCCAAGCTCACCGAGGCGAACGCGAACGCCGAGATCTACGTGGACGTGGGCTTCTGGACGCTGAATGAAGAGACCAAGGCCGGCCAGGTCGCTGACATCGTGCGCGAGCTCGCCAAGGCCGGGAATGGGCGCGTCAAGGGCATCACGCTCAACACGTCCAACTACCGCCCGACCAAGGAGATCGCGGCGCTGTGCACCAAGTTCCAGACGGCGTACAAGTCGACGGACCTGCACTGCATCATCGATACGTCGCGCAACTACAATGAAACCATCTCCGAGGAGTGGTGTAACCGGCGTACGGGCGGCATCGGGCACCCGCCGACGGGCAACACGGGCCTTGACAACATCGACTACTTTGTGTGGATCAAGCCCCCGGGCGAGAGCGACGGCGCGTGCGACAAAGACCACACCGCGGACGCGATGGTGGGCCCCGAGGCCGGCAAGTTCTTCCCTGAGCAGTTCGAGCTGCTCTGGAACAACGGCTACCTCCACAAGGTGGACAAGATGGCTGGCATCAACCTGCCGCCCAGCAGCAACGGTGGCAGCGCCACCAGCACGGTCATCGTCGTGCTGTGCGTGGTCGCGATCGTCGCGATCGCGTTCATCGCGTTCATGGTCTACCGCCGCCGCAAGAACAAGACCTTTGAGATGCAGCACTCGCGCGCCTACTTCGCATGAGCCGAGCGCCGTCACGAAGGAGTTTGAGTTGGCAGACGCGATCCTTGCGTCAGACTGTATCGTATTTGAGAGCAACTATCCTAATTCATATCTATTCAAACATACAGGTCTCTGCAGCGGGTCCATCAGTTACAACCTAGCTAACCATCATTCCGGTATTATTTATGAAAGGGAAATGGGCCAGCTGATCCCGAGATCACCAACAACCGCATGACACGCTTGGTGTCCGCTTCTCCGTCGGTCCTCTGCGGCCGGGATCACGGCGCGAGCGCCAGATCGGACACTATGGGCGTCTCCTACAGCGGACCAGTACGGGTGAGGAGCTTCCAGGGCGGCGACAGCGCAGTAATACCCCGCCGAAATACCAAGCTAATCTGGGTCACGGTCGGTAGGATCAGCCTGCTCTTTACGATTTCCATGACCCAGCCAGCTGGTGGAAGACGCGAGCCAGTCGCTCTTTTGTATCAAGTCCGGACAGCTCGGTAAAGTCTCACTTGCAGGGGCGCCGGCGCTGCTTCGCGCGGTCGCGACTCACGGATGCCAGCTGCGCGGTGGGCTCCGCTACTTGCCCGCGCCAAGCGCCACCAGGTGCCGCGCGAGTCTTTTACGTCAAGGAAGAGGCGCCGCTGGCTCCGCGTCCTCCGTCTACCACGGGTGCTGGAACTTCCAGTGGAAGGTGGTGGCGATGAGGGATGCGCGCAGGCGGAGGAGATCATTCTCCAATTAGCCACACACCGAGGACCATCACCTCCACAACAGCCATGGTCTTCCGTGCCAGCCTCCTCGCTGCGGCCGCGCTCCTGGGCGTCGCGCACGCCGGCAACCCGAGCACGCTCTTCGGCAAGGACGAGCTCTGCTCGCTCGTGCCCAAGTCCTACGCGTCGGCCAAGCAGCTCTACCCGGAGCTGTCGTTCGCCGTCGACGAGGTCACCAAGCACTCGATCGCGACGTGGTACTCGGACCGCAATAGCGACGTCGATACGGTGGCACAGGAGCTCGTGAGCACGTGCCCCGAGTCCTCGCGCATGAGCGTCGTCGTCTACGGCCTCCCGAACAAGGACTGCGAGGCCGGGTACTCCGCCTCGGGCAGCCGCGTGCAGAACACCGCCGACTACGTGCAGTTCCTGCAGAAGCTCATGGACACGGTCAAGGATCGCAAGGTGCTGTACGTGCTCGAGCCCGATGCCGTGGGTCTCCTCGCTAAGGAAGGTGGCTGCGGCGAGGCCGCCGGCTACCGCGACAACCTCAAGGTCGCGATCCAGATGCTGTCGCAGAACCCGAACGCCGAGATCTACCTCGACGTTGGCTACTGGTCGCTTGCGTACGCCGAGCCGCGCCAGCGCGTGGTGGAGGTCGTCAAGAACCTGATCAGCAGCGGCGGCCGCATCAAGGGCATCACGCTCAACACGTCCAACTACCGCAAGACCGAGGAGATCGCCGAACTGTGCTCGATGTTCCAGGGCGACATGGGCAGCGCCGCGCAGATGAGCTGCGTGATCGACACCTCGCGCAACTACCGCGGCTCGCCCTCGACCGAGTGGTGCAATGTCGGCTCGGCGGGTATCGGTATGCCGCCGACGAGCCAGACCGGTCTTAGCAACATCGACTACTTCCTCTGGGTCAAGCCGCCGGGAGAGAGCGATGGCACGTGCGACGGCGCGGGCCACACCAGCGACGCGACGCGCGGCCCGGCCGCCGGCGATTTCTTCGTAGACGGCTTCAAGAAGCTCTGGGACTACGGTTTCTTTGTGGACTCGAAGAACATGGCCAAGTTCAGCGACGGCCCCGTGCCGGCGCCCACGCCGGACGCCACTTCCATCTACCAGACCGGCGCTCCTGCGACTCCTGAGCCGATCACCACGACTGCTGCTCCGGTGCCGGATGTGACCACGTCGACGCCTGCGACCTCGGCCCCTGAGACGACCACGCCCGCTCCGGAGACGACCACGTCTGCCCCGGAGACCACGACGGCTGCCCCGGAGACCACGACGGCTGCCCCGGAGACCACGACTGCCAGCCCTGTCGCTACGACTGCTGCGCCGGATGCCACGACGACCACGCCGTCGACCACGACGCCTTCGCCCGTGCTGGACTCGACGCCGTCGCCCTCGACCACGCCTGCCCCGGTTGCCACGACGGTCACCCCTGGCACGGGTGCCACAGACGTGCCCTCGGTCACGCCTGTTGTCACCAAGACGCCCGTCGTGGACTCGTCGTCGTCGGGATCGTCGATCGGCTCGCCGTCTGTGGGCGTCCCGACCACGCGCCCGTCGTTCCGTCCGTCGCGCAAGCCGAAGACGCCTGTGCCGACCACGGCTGAGCCGATTGCGACCGAGACGCCGTCTCCGGCTGAGGACATCAAGCAGAACACCACCCCGGTCGTCGACGGTGGCCCGAGCACGATCGCCGGCAACCCGAACGCGGCTAACACCAAGAGCGGACAGGGCAGCTCGTCCGCCACGGGCGGCATCATCGCGGCCGTGCTAATCGCTGCGGTTGCGCTGGCCGTTGCGGCCGCCGTTTTCATCCACATTCGTCGTCGCGCCCAGGACGCCACGGCCGACGACATGAAGACCCCGACGACCTTGGACCCGGCCCACCCGGCCTACCTGTCCCAGCTCTAGATGCAATTCTCCAGCTCCGACCCAGCTTGAGCGAACAGGGCCCCGTTGGTAGAGGCCCCGCGTGCATTCGCTCTTCATGTGTGTTTCTGTCTGTTTACGAGTTTTGATGTGACTAGTGCTACCTAGAAAGTTAGTGTCGAATGCGTCCTAAAAGTCAATTGCAACTACTTCTCCAATTTAGATGCTTATCCATCCGTGATACTTCAAGTACTTGAAAAAGCCTCGACACAGTTCCATCGGCGGGTGACCTGTTCGACTCCAACAGGTCACCCGCCGATGGAAACATGTCGAGGCTTTTCGAAGTGGAGACCACGGCACGACACACATGGGTCCGTGTCGTGACACCAGGCGGCGCACACCGCATTCACGCGAGGTAAAAGCGTTCGTCGACTTCAACACTCTCGACTCAAATCTGGGCAGCTCTAATGGTGCTCGCTGTCCGCGAGTGGATTTCGTCAATCAATCGCTTCAACAAGCAATCGCGACTTCCTCAACGATCGGCGGCGTATGGAGAAGTTGGCCAGTCGACCGCCAACGTCACTGCTGCATGGATGGATAACCCTCAAAGATCGCGCACTCAACTGAGACGCCGCGACGCGCGCCGTCTCTCTTCCGACTTCCAGTCGCGATGGTGAGATCGAGGTGTCGGGTCCTCTACCGATACCTGCGATGTGATGTGACGCGGCGTCAACGTTTTGCGTCGTGGGTGTCGATGCTGAACGCTGAACCCATGTGGTTCCCCAGTACATATGCTGGTCGCACGCAACAGAGCTGTTCGTCTGGATTCCTTAGATGAGATACAGAACAAGGTGAGATTGTCGAAATGCTTTGCCTATAATCTACCCTCTATAGGAATTTCTGAGGTGCTGCGTCTGGTAACATACTACCTTGAATTGTCACGTAGGTTTCGTAGTGTAGCCATCTTGTCCATCTGCGTCAAGGATCTCGATTTTGCCAACCTGAAGCCAGACTCGTTGTTTGGCACAGAACATGGCTTCATCTCGTCGACTCGTCGGTGGACGCGAGATATGTTGATGTAAAGTACCAGAGGAACCAGGATTCGCGGTGGCGTGCGGGGAGAACGCCCGGCTCTGCTCTCTATCAACCTGTGAGAGCGTTGCTTGGAGTGGGTGCTGCCAGACGCCGCGAAGATCGAGGACGCCAACCGCAGTATCCCTCCTTCCTCCTCATTCTCCAATTCTCCTCCCCCCTCCACAATCCAAGCAAGCAGCAGCACCACCAAGACCAGCGACTTTTGCCTCGACTTGAAGACGCTATTATGACTCGCCTGCTTCGCAACACGCTTGCCGTCTCGGCGCTCGCCGCCGTCGGCGCGCTGACCGCGTCGGCTGAAGAACTCTGCTCGCTCCCGTCGTCGACGTACGGGCCGGCCATGCACCTCTACCCGGAGGCCATGGGCGCGCTCAGCACCGTCGAGAAGGCTGGCGTCGCCACGTGGTACACGGACCGCCTGTCGGCCGGTGACTACGCCGCGACGGCCAAGAAGCTTGTTGAGACGTGCCCGGACTCGTCCCGCCTGAACGTGGTCGTCTACGGTCTGCCCAAGAAGGACTGTGAGGCCGGCATGTCCTCCGATGGTCGAAACAACAACGCCGCGGACTACGAGGCCTTCATCAAGACCCTCACTGACACTGTCGGATCCCGCAAGGCGCTCTACGTGCTTGAGCCGGACGCCGTCGGGCTTCTCGCCAAGGAAGGCGGCTGTGGCGTGGATGCCGGCTACAAGGCCAACATGCTCAAGGCCATCGAGCTGCTCTCGACCAACCCGAACGCCGAGATCTACGTGGATACGGGATACTGGACGCTCGAGTACCCAGAGTCAGCCGCGCGCGTCGTCTCGGTCGTCAAGGAGCTCCAGGCCGCGGGCCGCGTCAAGGGTATCACGCTCAACACGTCCAACTACCGCAGCACTGTCTCGATGGCCCAGCTCTGCTCCAAGTTCCAGGACGCCATCGGCTCGACCGACTTGAACTGTATCGTCGACACGTCCCGTAACTTTGACAACGGCGCGACGACAGACGAGTGGTGCAACCTCAAGAGCGCCGGCATCGGCCATCCGCCGACCGACGACACGGGCTATAGCAACCTCGACTACTTCCTGTGGCTCAAGCCGCCGGGAGAGAGCGACGGCGAATGCTCGTCGCGCACGAACGACGCGATGCGCGGCCCGGGCGCTGGTGACTTTTTCTACGACGGCTTCAAGGCGCTCTGGAACCAGGGCTACTACGTGAACGAGCTCAAGATGGCCAAGATCGGCGAAGCTGGCGCTGCGCCGACGCCGGCACCGCCCAGTGCGACTCCCGCGCCGACCTCCACGACGCAGTCGCCGACCACGCAGCCGCCGGTGGTGACACTCGAGCCGATCCTCACGCCGGAGCCGACCAGCACGACGGAAGCGCCGATCTTCCAGCGTCCGATCACGGATGCCCCAGTCCCCACGACGACAGAGGTGCCGACCACGCAGCCGATTGTCACCCCGGCCCCGACCACCATCACCGACTCACCGATTACCGTGGACCCGTCGCTGCCCAGCGGCGACGCCGGCTCGTCGGTCGGCGGCGACGGCGACGAGAGCCCGATCCAGATCGACCCGTCGGCCAAGCCCATCAGTGGCGAGGCCACGACGATCCCCACGCCGGCGCCATCGCAGCCACGCCCGACGCCGGCTGTGAGCCGCTTCCGTGAGTCAGTGGCGCCCATGGCCGTCAACGCCGCGAGCGTCGAGAACGACTTTGGTAAGCGCCTGCTCAATGGCATCATGATCTTCTTTGTGGGCGCCGTCGCGGTGCTGGGCGCGGTAATTATGATTAACCGCGCGCGAGAGAACCGCCTCAAGAAGGCTATGTACTACAAGGGCGACTCGTTCTCGGTCAACGTGATCCCGCACACGCCGCAGTCGATGCTCGAGGCCTCGCCCGCCAACCACTTCCGCGCGTTGTGAGCGCTCTCCCGTGTCGCCCAGCTCAATCTGGGCTGATACCCTGTTTGTATTCTGTTTGTTCGTCGTTGTCGCCACCGTTGGCCGGTTCCAAGTCGTCTATCTCTCCATGTTTCGTCTAGTTTTGTAGTGTGAGGCACTAGGCCTCTTTTTGACAAGTGTGTAGAAGAAGTGCCCCGCGTCGATAGAGACTCACAATGGAATGAGTCCGACGACCAGGACCACTGAAGTACCGAAATGAACTTCTCTTCTTTTATCAACGATGTGGCCTTAGCTTCTAGAGAAGATTACCTGCACAGGTTGAGGTGGCGCCAAACCAACACAACTTTAATCGTCAGCTCTCACCTTTCAGGAGCCTTTTGTGACCGTGCACGAGACCAGGGATAACCAGGAGAATAGCACTTGCATCCGCTTGTGCATCGTTTAGCCACCGAATATCGAGAACTTTTCGACCGACCGAAGAGAGGAAGTCGATAACGACATACGTTTTGGTAACTTTCGCTCCGCACAGTTTTGTCAAATGGCGGCTATCTCCAGCATCTACTGTCTTCTGATGTGCCTTCGATTTGAGTCGGCTCTGGATGGTGATGTCTCCAAAGATGCAGCCTCGTTTTGCTCGACGCGTGGTTGAAACTTGCCTTAGAGGAGAGCTGTTCATCTTTCTTTTGTCGCCCTTTGCGTGTGAGAGGATAACATACTTCAGACACCCAGCATCTCGATCAGCTCATACTCACGTTCTGCACTGTAATGCGGTACGATCCCGAGACCCGCCCCCTTTAACTCTTACGTGCCCCGGACTGGCGACTGGTCTCTCAAGCGCTCTCGAACGAAGCCTGTTTCTTGGTATTTAACAAGTGCTTTGAATGAATGCAGACGTGCTCAATCTGCCTTCAGTGCGGTGTCATCGTTGGGTCGCAATTATTATGGGATCGCATGATCATGAACACGATTCCAAACGTCCTCTATCTGGAGTGTGCCTGGGTGGGTTAATGGAACGTCGCATGTGCCAAAGTGAGATCCCGCTCGAAGACCACTCCCCGATAGATAGCACACCTCACGACAGCACTTTCGACTGGAAGTTAGCCGACGCTCTGCCTGTGGATAAGTGACACTGATTGTACCTTAACCTCTTTTATGTGTCTATCCGCGTGTAACATTAGATACATTTCTAGATCCACTGTTTTAGCGAGATGTAAGATGCTTGGAGTCCGACCGGTCACCATCGACTGTTTCTGCTGCGTTTGACGTACGGAAGCAACGTCGTTGTGGTTGCTATTCCAGCATGCCCACACGTTTACAGCGAAGTGTCGTGCCTGGGTGTATTTTGGGGCTGGGTCGCCGAGATAAACCGATCGACGGATTGCCCCATGAGCAGGCTGACGAGACCAGCCGTGGCCACATTAGCTTGAATGCGAAGAGCTCCTCATCTGCTCGATACGGTAAAAGAAGCACAGGAACTGTGATTGCCACAGTCCCCTGTCGCAGCACCAGGTGAATCCACTCTGGAATTACAAGCGCGCGGGCTGCATCGAGCACCCTGGGAGCGAGTTATGTTCTAGGATCGCCTGCCAGCGCTGCTGTGTCATGGGGTCAACTGCAAGGAACAAAGGCGTGAGCCGTTGGGGAGATGCGCATCAGATCAAGATAATTCGCCCCGGCATTATGGTACGGATCACGCCGGCGGGGTTCAAGCTCGACAAGGTTCTATGTTTTGGGGGTTCGCAACCCGGATTGCCCCACACCAAACAAACCGGCGCCCAAGTTCAAGTCGCTTGAAGACGCGATCAAACTCTCAAACGATTCTCAGTCGCGGGAATGATCTAGATTGTACGATGATAAATGCTGGGTACGGTATGTGGAATGTCGAAGCTGCCCATCACAGTGTCGCCACCACGAAGAGACCGGGCAAGTTGAAGAGGCGTGTTTTTCGAACAAGCAGGCATCTCTGGCTTCTCGCCTCTTTCTCTGCCCATACGGGCAACTGCGGACACGGCGGCGCCGCGTCGCTTGCCACTGAGGGCATTCTTCAATTGCACCTTCACAACACAGACCGCCAAATCTCACATTCTATTCCATCATGGAGACACTACCCGTCAAGCCAGCCTTGTTTGCTACCTCCTCGGTCCGCCGACGACGCAGCGCGTGCATGGCCAGCCACACCAGGCGTGTCCACCCAGTAGCTACAAGGTCGCCATCACACCCAGCGGTCCGAGTGCGCATCGCCTACGAGGACGACGCCGTGTACACGGGCGTGCTCGCCAACATGTATCGCCTGCTCCGCGTCGCGCAGCAGTGCGAGGACCCGCCGGCCTCGACCAGCGCTCTGCTCGCTAAGAAGGCGCTCCAGTACCGCAACATCCTCGCGCGCGCGCAGGCCGTGGACGTGGACGACCCGGCGTTCGATGTCGCGAGCTTCATGGGCGTCGCGTGGTCCAAGGGTGTGGCTAGTCGCTGAGGAGCCCGAGAGCATTAGATGGAAGCTGCATGTGCTAGTTGCGCAAATTCTACAAAATCAAATGAGACTGTGAAACAAATGGTGAGGGCTGTGTCAAAACAAGGTGAGCGTCTCGAGAGTGTTCCCAAAGAGCATGAAGCGTGGACTGGTGATCTCGGCGGCTCGCACGAGCTCGCCAACCACAGCTCACACGAGTCTGCTTACCGGTGACGCGAACTCAAGCCGGCAGAATCCAGATCGCATATATATAGCAACACCACAGAACACGTCAAGTCGTTCACTATCACGTGCAATCCATTCACGATGAATCGCCCCGCGCACACGCCCAACGCTAGCTGCACAGCGCGAGTCGAAAAGCCAAGCTCAATCTAATTCACGTGTTTGTGCACCTACGGTTGTGAGTCGTCGACGAGGCCGCGGCACCTGCACCAGGTGACGCGCAAGAACTCACGGACGTCGAAAGCCGGGCCATCCACGTCGAGAGCCTCGGCGCGTTGGAGCAGCCGCCGATACCGCAGCGTCTTCCTCGCGAGCCGTACGTTGTTGGGGCTGGTAGCGCCATCGTCGTCTTCACCGCCGTGGCGAGCATCGCGACGCACCGGGCTCTGGACAGCACACAGAAGCCTGTACATGTTCTCTAGAGAGTGCGCGCGCAGCGTCTCGTCGCTGTAGATGATCGTCACATGGGTGAAGTGGCGTTCGCGTTCAAACGTGTGACCGAAGCAGCCGTTAAGACGCGTTGCTTTGGCGAACGGTCCTTCTATGCGTGTGCCTTGCTTGGTCGTGGCCTGGACACTGTGCCGGGGAGATCGCGACCTGGGGCAGCGTGAGACTGGTAATGTCTCGTGCAGGTGACTGTTTTGACCTGCGTTTGCCATCATCGATGGTCTCTCGTGTCGAAGACAGAAAGATGGAGAGTGAGTTGGACGATTCAGCCGTTAGACAACCACGACGATCATGAATCGTGTGACCTCTCGTTTCTCGCCACGGGTGATTGGTCCGGACGAGCGACCAACCAGACAACGTCCTGGTTAAACGCTTCCCCACCCTTCTCCCTAGCGAGTTCGGTCGTGTTCGGCGCGAAACGCGCGCCCGCAGACGGGTGCATACAATAAGAGTAGAATATCGGAGACCTGTCGACTGCGGATGTCATTAAAGGGCTGGTGCCATCGCTCAAACTACGGGACGAACTCGGCAGACGATACGGGGATTGAAGGTGATCGTTTTTATGCTGCTATGGTGATTGCACGTACTGTCGCTGATAGCATTTAGGACCGTTATGTTGTGACATCGTTGGGCGTATGTACAGCCTGTACACACGCCCAACGATGCCACAATACAGCCCAGATGATCCACAGATCACTAGAAGCTCAGGATACTTACCCTTGCGATCATGGCCGTCCTTTTGAGATTGGCAGAACGCGACACTCGGTGCCACGCAGAATGACAATATAACATGTGTCAACTGTGTCAACTGACGATGAGTCGATATACTTGCATCGGTCGCGACGCCTGTCAACGATAGCGAGCACCCGTCAATAGGCGAGGGAGTGGATAGTCTTGACAGTGTGAATCTCGAAAGCGTCGTTGCTTGACTCTAAGCAGGGAAAGCACTCAAGGGCGAAGACGAAACCTTGTGACCGCACCAGCTTGGCTTTTGTTGGAGAGAAGTGGGCGGGTGGTCGACGGTTCCTTCTGTTCGTCGTCGCAACGAGAAAGTGGCACATGAACTAACACAATCGATGGATCGTCTTCAAGTTGCAGGAGTTTGAACGGTGGGATGGGTGCACGAGAGAGGCCGCGGAAGGATCCCTCCTCGATACTGTACTGCAACCGTCCCCAAAAGCGAGCTTCAGTGATTCATCATGAACGCGTGGGGCCTCATAGCACTACGAGGCTTGCAACTGATTGACCAACAAAGTTGGCGTCTAGTGCGTTACATCGGTGTGAACTACTGTAGTATGGGGCCTGCACCGTGCGGTCGCCCCTTATGTCTCACGTTGATCGACACCGGTGAGCCGGTGAGCTCCTGGCTTCAGGATCCATGAGGGTTCATGGGGCCGGGAGAAATCGGTGAAAGCGCTTTTAGCAAGCGCCATTTCTATGTGCAACCAGAATGTTCCTTCGCGAAAGTTTCAGGAACCGTGATAATAAGAAGCAGCGCGGAGGAGCGCCCATCTCCGAGGCCGTCGCTACTGTTATTGCGGCCCACTGACCACAAAACGTGACAACTCGAGAGCCCCGCTCGTCGCTTTTGGTGCTTTTAGCACGCTCATGGTACTGCAGCTGCCATCCTCGCGAGTGTGGCCGACGCGGTCGGTGATGGAGTCCGTTTATACTAGAGTATCCGCTCCTAATGCGGCAGAACAAACGGTGTGCGACCCTTGTCTTGCAAAGACAATCGCTTACGCTCACGACCACGGATATAAGACGTGCGTGTTGCTGTGGACGTTGATGTACACACTCGAAGGCGCGTTCTTCCAGCAATAGTAGGCACGTGGCGTTGGCCGTACGGCTGCCCATAGTACGTGAGGTTCGCTGAGCGAGGAGAAGATGGTGATTGTCAATCGACAGGGGTTCAGGAGCGGCCGTCGTTCCGTCACGCATACAGCACTGGTAACCACCCCGACCTTACAACGTCTCTTCGCACGGCGACCCCGCATAACACAATCAGAAGTCACTAGAATGCTAATTCCTCTTGATCTTCTCAGTCTCAACAACAGGAACGATCCGAACGAGCGATACGGGTTTCCACGTATTCACCGGTCCATATCCTGTTGATGCCTCGTTTATCACAGGCATATGAGTTGCGTGGCTGGACAATGTGTATCATCCCAACGCATCCCACAAGTTGAGGAGACAAACCGCTGGGCCCCAAACAGAAAACGTTTCCTGGCACTGCAGACACCGGGGGATTAGTTGTGAGAAATCGCGTGTTCCTCGGCCGCTTCGATCGTTTGTGACTCGATTTGCGGCGTGAAACAGCGCGCGCTTGTGTACGGTGGGGCGTGTTGCTGATGTCCCTCGGCAATTTCATGACAGCAAGCCAATCTATGCGCGAAACGGAACAGTGCTGGAGCCTTCCGTGCCGCCGTGGTTGTTGCGCTCTCTAACCGATCAGACAGCTGCACTGTGTGCCAAAATGTCTAATCTAAGCCACAGCGCGACACCCGAACGGGCTGCCTACCCGCTCTTTGTCGTGTGGCCCCCCCACACGACAAAGAGCGGGTAGGCACGCAAGAGAGGGAGCATTCATTCAACTGTGGACACCACGATCCAACCCATGCATTCTATACGAGTGCTTCGCGATCGATGCGCAAGCTCGAGTACACGACATCATACTCGCTCGGTGAATGTAGCTAGCCAAGCCCAGAGGCGCGATTTCATTCCTTTCCGACCAAATGCACCGCTAGCAACAGTTCTGAAACGCACGTCATCCTCACTAATGGAAAGCCTCTTCCCCTCGCACAAAATCTGTAGTTTCCACAAACGACAGAAACAACTGGGCCATTTCAAGTCCTCATGCAAGAAATCACAGCCGTTGGTGACTCTTGAGACCAATGTGGGAGGGTATATTTACAGCTCCATCGTGTGGGGGATCCGATCGTTTCAGGGCCACCGCAGCATTCGCGGGCTCAAATTTTCATGGGCGCGTGATCTGCCGTTTCGTAGGGCATGGGTTGCGTTTCTGCATGAAGAACACCATGCTTAAAGGCGAAACCATGCTCGTTCCTGGACAGATCTGCACCAGGTTTTCCTTTGGTGAGCTCCCAGTCCACGGCGCGATCGGCACAACAGATCTCGTCTCGCCTCGAGGAGAACACGCAGGCTCGGTGCTCGTACAACGCGCCTACGATGGCGTATCCATCCGCACCGACTCCCACATGGCCACGCTCCAACTCCCTCCCTCGCTCCGTCCGGTGCGCGAGCCGCTCACCCGCGCCGCTTGTCGGTGGATGGGCCAGCGCGAGCCACCGACACGCTGTGAGGATGCGGATCACGTACTCGGACGATGCGCTGTGCGCCAACTCTCTCGCGAACCTTCATCAGCTGCTGCGCGCGGCAAAACATGACGGCGAGACCTCAACCAACTGCGCTCAGATGGCAAAGAAGGCGCTGCGATATCGCAACAAGCTGGCGCGCACGCGAGCCACGGATGTCGACGACCCGGGCTTCGATGTCGCCGCCTTCATGGGACTCGCATGGACCAAAATCGAAGCGCATTAGACAGAGATACCGCCGATGAATGAAATACGCAGACATGTTGTCCCTACGCTCTGTTCGGACGGTCCGAGACTCGAACGATCGGGCCATGGGCAGGCCTCTGCAAACAAGGCATTTTTACCTAAAAACCTAATTCGGGACGAACTAGGCACTTTCGGAATCCCAAAACCAGGCACTTGAGCCAACTGCTGTTGCAGTGGGGGTCAATCGTGCCAAGTCGTAACCATACGGACATGTCCGCGTGAAAATGTCCGTACCGATTAGGAATTAACCTATAATAGTGTGGACCACACAAATATTCAATACACACACACCCTTTTCCCTAGAACCTGCGCCTTCGGCGCACCCTAGGGTACATGCAACGCT
Source organism: Pythium rhizo-oryzae (assembly GCA_027475725.1). Lineage (NCBI taxonomy): Eukaryota > Oomycota > Peronosporomycetes > Pythiales > Pythiaceae > Pythium > Pythium rhizo-oryzae. The sequence continues at coordinate 26,692 of JAMFLL010000284.1, read as the reverse complement.
CGCTCGACCGCTCGCTCATTGACTTCGATTCATATTAGGCACAGGAGGTCTGTTTAAGTCTATACCAGGATGGTCCTCGCCTATGGTACGGACATTCATACGGACACAAACAAACTACTGGATTAGTGTAGGATCAGACTCAGATCGGCTGTCCGTATAGTCACTTATATCTACCTAACGAGTTTGACAGGTAGCGGGTGGGTCGGCGCTGCTGGGCGGGCTCGACTGGAGAAGCCGAGCCAAGCGCTGTTATGCGAACTAGGCATTTCTGAATCCTGAAACTAGGTTTTGCGTACTTTCTCTTGTCCAAAATCCTAGTTTGCCGAGGCCTGGCCATGGGCCGTGCCACATCCACCGCCACGGCCCGTGGCGGTGGATGTACTCAGTTAGTGTCACAGTTGTTTGTCACCTCGCACATGGACAGGACATCCAGATGGACATAAAACGGACCGAGGTGGAACGACAGCGTGTTCTGCGAATGGAACAAGGAAACGAAATACTTTACCAACAGCACCCGCTCTGCCCAATCGATCACTGACGCATGTCACTGACCTAGGCGGTGGAGGCCGTTCAGCCGCCCGGGCAACGACAAGCAAGAGCCTTCAAGTCTCGCATTCTCGTCCCCATACTGGACTACGTCGTATGGGGTCATTTTGTGTTTTCCTCAGTGATGAACACTTCCTTCTCTTCCGAGGGATGATACGCATGAACAAATCACGAACTACGTTCCGCCTCTTGAACTGACCTTGCCGCTTTGTCGTAGAGGTGCCCACGACATATTTGGCCACTCATACTAACAGTAGCAACGATGGACGGCCACCGGATGCGACAACGCGTTAGCGCTTTGGAGGATGCAGCGGCAGCCCATGGCGGGCACCGCATATCGCGAAACCCGGTCCACCTTGTTGACGCCTCCGATAAAGCAGCCATAGCTCTCAAGTGTTGTTCATCAGTGTACAGCTGCGCATCGACATTCCTTTTCGCTTGTGTCACCATTGGTGAGGCGCCAAGAGGCTGACTAGTACATGCCGCTGAGCGTAGCCAACTTGCATGCTACGAAGTAGTAGTTTACTAGCGTCAGAACGGATTATGGGATTGTGGGTCATTGGCAAGCAAACTGGTGGCAACGCAGTCTGGTGACGTCCTTTTTTGCTTGTTTGCTGTGTGATCTGATGTGGTGTGACAGCCGTCAATTGCCGTGGATAAAGCGTCATCCGAAAGGGGCTTTGTAGCAAGAGTAATTTCTTCTCGGAATGCTGTCTGGACACTACACCACTGTTGGGGTGTGCGGACGAAGTGTCCTATGTTCTTGTGTCTAGAAACAGATACCGAGAGCGCGAAGCACAGCGACAGTAGCCGGAATCCAAGTCGGCGGGCTCCCTTTTGGGCCAATTGCTTTTCCAGAAGCTGTGAAGCGGTGTCCATGTAGAATGCTCTGAAGAGGATACCCGTGCCCTCGTCGATCGAACACGTTGGCTGCAACTGCTCTCCGATTTCACAAATCGCATGGAACGCGATCGGCGTGCTCGGCCCACGTGTGGATCTTTGAGCATGAAACTCGTCTTCAAACGCTCTAGATATTATCCACACAGCACACCTTCGGAGCCCCTAAAGGGCAGCGCGATCCTTTGAGTGCCAAATCAGAGGCCAGCATTTTATGAACTTGAAGTGGGCACACCACTGTGCACCTATCTGCACATAAACTGAACACCCCTATCACTTCGAACCTTTACAACGAAACCGCCTCCGTGAGAAAATCACGACCCGCCGCCGTTGCGTTGTGGAGACCACCGCTTTCTTCGCCACGCCGCTCGGCCACACGGTGCTTAGCGTGCTTCCGCGTTTTACAGAACAAACCCGTTAGGAACGGCTCAGAAGGATAGCTCGAAGCCGGTTCCGCCCTGAAGACGAAGAAGATTTGAACGGGACGCCATCACCTTTTATCGAGTCATGCGATAACTTCGAATGCGCAAGGGCGAATGCCTCTGAATGAGAGAGTGGGTAGTTCGATCGAGTGGTTGCAGGAGGGTGGGATGGGACGATCCGTTCCTACAAGCACGTGCTTTCACTGCGCATGCTCTAGGATTCGCGGTGTCGATCTCCGCAACAGATCAACTGCTACTGTGGGCACGGATCACGCAAGAATTTTCCAAGTCGACAGTCATGATGTTGGGGTGTAGACTCCCAAGCAAAAGCTTCTTAGGAATCATTCCGTCAAGTCCCTGTCGTGGGGAGTCGCGGTACACCCACGCGACAGCCCGTGTGATGCGCAATACGAGAAGAATACCACACTTTCGTGTCCACTTAGTAAGTTATGGATTCTCGCATGGGAGATCTCCCCCTCCGCGTGGATCACATGTCGTCGAGAAGATGACGAACAACGCTGAGCGCGGTGACGAAGTCACACGCACCTGCGGCGATAAAGCACCATCGATGCTATAGCTGTGATCAACGACACGGCAACCTCGTTGGCTCGGCCGTAGACGCAGGAGTGGATCAATCTTCTGGCTGTTCCAGGAAGATTTCCCGCTCGTGTCATCGATTCGAGTTCGCGCCGGTAATAGAATCCCTTGCCCGATACACCTCGCAGCTGGCTGGCGGAAACTGCGCCCATTCCCCGCCCACGAGATCCCCCAAGCATCTTTTTCTCTCCTGCTATCTCGCCCAGATGAATCCCTCCCTGCTTGAGTCTTCGAGGGTCCCCGTACACTGCAGAAGTTCACGCTACATTGAACTTCGGGAGCAGTCTCCCCTTGGGCCATCAAGGCAGTTGACGAAATTCCGTGATACGGTAGTCTCTCCTTAGAAAGTTTTGGATTGCTTCAAACGATTGACTGACTTGCTGAGGACAGCGCCCTCATGTGAGGCAATGTGAGAAACCTGGTCGCTTGGGCCTTTATGGAGTAGTTCAAGAAGGAAGTGTCGTGTGAAGGCCAAACTTCAGTGGTGTGCACACTAACCAAATGGTTTGGGATTGTGGAAAAGTGTTCCGTCCCGGGCCTTATTGTTAGGATGTGTCCACCCCGTCCAAATCAGTTGCAAAACCACAGACACGATCCCCGCATGGTGTACCCGAATTTTGACCTCGGTCCACAGTCCAGCGGAGCTGAGACCGTCATAATTTTTATTGAAGAAGGATTGTGGCCTTTCAATGGGCACCGCGCGTTTCGCGAAGCGACAGTTTGGAGATCCACGATCTTCTGCCACCTGCCCTCCGCTAAGGACTGCACCCCAAATGCGAGGTGTCTCCAGAGATCCAGGTACAGACTCTATAGTAATCTGCTCTGCCGAGTTCTGTGTGCTGAGTTCCATATTCCGTGAGTCCAGAGCAGCCCACCAAAAGAACTAGCTGCTTCATACGTGAGCCACATGTCGAATGATCCGGGCGTGGGTGAATCCTGCCCAGACTGGGCTTTCGGAATCAACGCTATAAAACTTGCCGAGGGAATCAGCCCATCACGGTGTCGACATCGCGCGACAGTTCCACCGTTTGAAGGGCCGCTTCCCTGGAACCAAAGTTTAACTGCGGATGACGCCCATCTCCTCCACGTTTTCGATTTCTTTCCAACCACGTGCGGACACGGCTCGGGGCGCTGACCACAGAACGCATTCTTCAATTGCACCGCCACAGCCTCGACCGCCCCCTCCCACGCCCCCGCAGCATGGAGATGCTACCGCTCAAGCCAACCACGTCCACAACCTCCTCGGTCCGCCGACGACGCAGCGCGTGCATGGCCAACCACACTAGGCGTGTCCACCCGCTAACCGCGCGGTCGATATCGCAGCCGGCGGTCCGAGTGCGCATCGCCTACGAGGACGACGCAGTGTACACGGGCGTGCTCGCCAACATGTATCGCCTGCTCCGCGTCGCGCAGCAGTGCGAGGACCCGCCGGCCTCGACCAGCGCGCTGCTAGCTAAGAAGGCGCTCCAGTACCGCAACATCCTCGCGCGCGCGCAGGCCGTGGACGTGGACGACCCGGCGTTCGATGTCGCGAGCTTCATGGGCGTCGCGTGGTCCAAGGGTGTGGCTAGTCGCTGAGGATCTCCGAGAGCATTAGATGGAAACTGCATGTGCTAGTTGCGCAAATTATACAAAATCAAATGAGACCGTGAAACAAATGGTGAAGAAGGATATGGGTACATACAGAAACAAGGTGAGATTATCGGGGTTGTACGAAAACACGGTAGATAGGCGGGGACCGCCACCGTGACCGCGGGAGCTCGCGTTGTTGCATCTTCCAATGCAAAGAGAACGAACCAGTGCCAGGGCACGGAAGATGATACCAATTGATACCATGCCATCGCGATCGAGGAGAGCGCACAGCTACCGAGCCCACAATTTACTTCGGGAGTTTACGCGCTCAGCCAGCAAGGTGAAGGCGGCACATGAAGCACCTAAGGACGCAGCGTTTCCATCTCCGGACTCCGTGCTCAACTAATGATTTGCCACGCAGACGAGTGTGAGCCGATGGCGACAGAGATCGGAGTGCCGCACGGGGTGCTTTGTCGATCGAAAACTGTCCTCTTCGCCCATTGCGGGCCCCGGAGAATGTGACGTATCTCGTGACAAGGTGCCTTGACTCATGCTGAAGTGTGTTAAGGAGTGTCTCGCGTTCGGAACGACCCAACGTGTTTTGAAACGATGCGTTCGAGAGGCTGCGACCGGGATCATCCAGGCTGGATGCGCTCGCGCCGGTTCACGCCACAGTGAGACCGTCGAAAGCAGGCGACCAACCAGACGCGCTGCTCATTAAAAATGCTGACGCGCGTCTCTCCGCTCTCACACGTTCTGAGGGGCATGAACTCGTCGCCGTTGGGCGGGCAGCTGACGAGGGCAGAGCCAGGGTAGCGGCCTCCTCGTGTTTTGTATGTGTGTGTGAAGAGTTGGTCAGTATGCGACCCCATAGGTTTTGTTCGACGACGGGCATTGGCTGTTATGCACGACGAAAGTCCCGTGCCTTTTGGGAGACGACAGTTTCTTCTTTTCTTTCTTCTGGGTGGGATGTTCGGGCTTTCCATCATCATGTCGGTGTCCAAGCGGAGTGTGGTAGGCGGGTGGATCTCTAACTCCAGGGGGGAAAGAATCAAGAAGGCCCGTGGGTCTGATACTGCAGCTGTGGAGCGTGGGTGTCGGACACCGAGGGAACGTGTCCGTCACCCTAACCTGGTGAGCTGTTCAGGAGGGGCGAGTCTACACAAGTGGATTTGTGTTGTCTCCTCGTGTGAGGCGTGCCATGCATACCAGTCTTCGTAGTATTAGTTCAGGTCTCCCATCTAGGGTCCTGCTGAGAGAAAGTGGAAAGAAACTGACTTGAAGCACTCTATGAACATCAGCTAGAGCCCTAACAAGCTGACTCGTCCCTTACTGGCGAGCGTGGGTGACAAACCCACGTAGTATCTCTCGGCGGCTCCGCTTTGCACCACGCCACGCGCTGGAGTGCCCGGACGTCTGAGGCTCACGGCCTCGGCGTAGCGCAACAATCGCTGTGGCCGCAGCGCCTCTCTCCTTCGCGCGACTCAGGTCATCACGGGGGCTTCTCGCATCTCCATGGTCTACGTAGATGCCACAATGTTTTGGCATTTGTGGCACAAATGTGCCGTCTCGTACGGTGCGATTTGTCCCATTCAGCCCACGCATGTCCGCGCAGCGCGCCTGTGGCAGTGCTGGAAGATTTGTGGAAGGAATGCCCCGTCTCCTGTCGTCGACATTTCCAGGGGTACCGCACAGTAATAGAACTGGCGCGGTCGATCCCACCGCAACGACTTTGGCCACGTGAACCACCAACGTCCGTCGAGCGACGTGCCTGCAGCTTCCGCAGTGGAGGCGTTTCTGTCGTGTGGTTGGGGCCCTGAGCTCTGCTCCACAAAACAGCCCCTAACTGGCAACGGTGATGCGATGACACAGTCGGACTTCCAGATCCGACAACGACCAGTTCGCGGCTATCAATGTCCACGGGCGCTTCCGGTTGGGACGCGCGATCCACTCTGACCACTACACATTCGCAATGGGCGAACCCCACGTTGACACTGATCGTATGTCTGGTCCATCGCTGGGGCGGCAGGGGACCTCTGTCGTGTTGCGTTTCGCGCCATTTGTTGATGTTGCGTTCGGGCCAGTCCTGATCTCGAATGCTTGGGTTCTTTGTCTCAAGCGCTGTACGGTAAATTTTGAGACCCACGCCATGCCGCGCATCTCGAGCACACATTTAAGAGGAGGCTTCCCATCCTCGTGGCTGCCTGTCGCTCATAGTCACTTGGTTCCTGTATCGGAATTCGACTCCCACCGGTCGCGGTCCTGTTGGTGAGTGGAGCTATCGTCATCTCACTATGTGGAACGTGTCTATACCCGCCCAGATAGGTAGGTGCGGCCATGGCATGAGATCCGTTCAGCACCATCCGCCGCGGTTCCTCGCTTGATAAATGCGAGCCAATCGCTGGTGTGTGATAATTCGCGTATATTGAGCGCAATAAATGCACTCTAATAACTCTTCAGGGCAGTCCTGCACGCTGCCACCTTATTCCGATGCCTTGGACCCCGGTCTGCACTGGGACTGCTTAACTCCTCTGGACTTCTTGATAGACACGGCGACTCGATAATCTGGAACTCGCACCTGCGAGCCAATCGCTGGAGAACAAGGTCGCTAGAAAAGGCTGGACGGTCGCTCTGGGGATTACCCTCGCGCCACCGTGGTGCGCATTCTCGACAGGGGCACTCCGCAGTCTGGCATGACCAGCCCATTTCAAACCCAGCACGACCTGGCGAACCCAATAGAGACCACCATATGCCCCACTTCGCCCAGCACCAGTCACGAACAAGTGAAGCATCCTTCTCTCGTCAACTCGTCTAGCCTTATCATCTGAGCGACTCGGTCACGACTGTGGTGATGCGTCTCGCGTACACCGACGATGCGCTGTCCACTAGCTCTGTCGCGAACATGTCTCGGCTGTTGAGGGCAAATGCCGGACGCGACGTCTCCGCCATCCACAGCATCGGCCTCCGCGAAGAGAGCTTTGCTGGATCGCTAGAAGCTGGATCGCGCCGCGAGCTGCGATATGGATGGCCGAATGTTCGACGTAGAAGCCTTCACATGCTTCCAGGCTTCAGCCTTCATGGGTGTAAAATGGTGTAAGACGCCGTGGAATACCGCCTGTCTCTCCTTATGAGCGCCAAAGTTGCATCGACGTTGTTTTATAATGGAGGCGTTGCGTAGGTATTCTAGACTGGAAAAAGCGAGAGGGGTGTCTCCAAAAGCAGTGGCTCGGAGAATACGAGGATCCTGAGGCGGCGGGTTTCTATTGTTCTCACCAATCCAGCACCACGCTGCCCATAAAGCCTGTGTGTGGCTGCAGTATTCGACCACAGCCGACTTGGAAAAGTTCTTTCTTCGGGAGAGCCGTCCGTCGTGCGGACGGTCGGCCCGCGGCAACGAATCCGTTGGTTTCACAGTCTCCTGGAATCCAGGGGTCAGTGCCTACAGTTTCGTAGGGCACGGGTTGCGTCTCTCAACAGAAAGAATGCTAGCGCCACCACTCGAGCTGGCCCAGGCTTCGGAAAAAGCACAAGCGGCCCGCTTGTGGTATCCGGCGAGCGGCGGCGGTGTGAGGGCTCCAAACTTCAATTCACCGCGAAGAGAGCACATCTGCAAACGTCAGATCGACCCAGGCCTCCCCATGGCGAGTCCGTCGCTGCCCCCGTTTCACAAGCGGCCACGCGCCAACTCGCTTCCTTGCTGTACACTATCCGGTAGGGTCCACGTGTCGACGCTCAGCCGCGGCGCGTCCACGGCCGCCCAGCGCCACGGAGGGCGCCTCCAGATCGCGTACACGGACGACGCGCTGTGCGCCAACTCGCTCGCCAACATGCACCAACTGCTGCGCGCGGCCCAACAGGACGGCGATGCAACGCCAAGCAACTGCACTTTGATGGCGAAGAAGGCGCTGCGGTACCGCCACCAGCTGGAGCGCGCGCAGGCCGCGGACGTGGAGGACCCCACGTTCGATGTGGCAGACTTCATGGGGCTCACGAGGACCAAGTCGGACTGAGTCGATGTTGGTATACTTGTACACACTTCTTGTAGCGTATGTGGAAATAAACAACACGCACACTCGCGCACGTGCGCGCTCTTGATCTCGATGTGGCTTTGGCTCGAGCGTTCGCTTGTTCAGCTAGCAGCGACGCACGCAAAGACTGGGTCCGATCGTCCAAGAACCTAGACGTACTGATTCAACGACGACGATGTTCCTTTCGCACATAGCCAAGCCGCACTCGTGAACATAGAAGTGTGTGCATTTTGTGAAAAAGCAGGGTCACTCTGTAGGTCAAGCTCATTTCCGGCTCACTCCGGCCCGTAAGCCTACGGTACCGAGAAGACTGCTGAAGAACGAGAAAGAAGGACAGATTGGCTTCATTTACGCTGGGTCAGGGGCCTCGAGAAAGGCGGGACGAGGCGAGACGCTCAGGTGGCGTTGTAGGAAGAGGACCGGAAGAACGGTCCGCAGGCCGGAAATTTACAGGAAGGCGGGAAACGCTCCGCTGCTGCCCCACACAGCGGTTCGTTGCGTGGTCCATCCGCGTTGCCCTTCCTCATCGAGCGAATTGCGTCGATGTTCCGGTTGAATTGAGCCAGGCAACCCATCTTTGTGATCTCCCACACTGGCTGTCTTACTGTTCTCTCACGGTGGAGAGGAGTCCGCTACTTTCGTCTACTGAAGCCGGAGGACTTTGGTCTCAAACCAAGCAATTCCGAGTGGAGTCGGGCATCCTGTCAGTTGATTTCGCAGCGCTCAAACCTCTTCGCTCACCACCGACAAGCCGATCTAACTACAAGCGACCGCTGTCAACTTGCGATTGTGACGGTGGGCTTCGGAGGACCTCGTTATAGAACGGATCCGGCGGTTCGTCTTCTGTTTGCATCGGCGTCTTCGAAGCTCTTGCTTCATCGCGTTCCTCAAACATGCCAAACCACAGTGACCCAAGCGACACTTCAACGCGAGCAGGCGGCCCCCAAGCGCTGTTCCGCCGAATTCTTGAGTCAAACTCAGCCACCACCAGCATGGGCGAAACGACCTTACGGGCCACCTTCTGTGCGCTGATATGGTCTGGTGCCCCGTCGCGGTCTTTGCTTGTTTAATTGTCTGTTGGCCACACTCTTCAATATCACCAACCACCAACTCATCGTGTCTATGCCCCGAGCACGACCAGACATGCCGACAGCTCTACGACGACCCACATCGTTTTCTGCCGAGCTGGGTGAGGCGACGACCACGGAAGGAGATGACGACGGTCAAGAGTGTGCTGACCGCCCGTCTCTGGCGCCTGAGCGCATCGCGCGGTCCGTTTCGTGGAACAATCTCGTCGCATTCGAGCGAGAACGCGAGGACCCACACGTGCGGATCGCGTACCGCGACGACGCGCTGTGCAAGCGGTCGCTCGACAACGCCTACCGACTTATTCGCGCAGTCAAGGCGATGGATGGGCGTGCAAGGCCGGCCGATGGTGCGTCCGGTGCGAGCGTCAGCGGCGAAGAAAATAGCGTCAAGCTTGCGAGGAAGGCGCTGCGGTATCGCCGGCTCTTGCGCCGCGCACGAGAAGCAAACTTGGACGACCCCGACTTTGACGTGAACGCGTTCCTACGTGTGACGTGGTGCAAAGTTGAGTCGTCCTAGAGCTGCATTGTCTCCGTAACCAGATTATCAACTGAGCAGCAACTGCCTTCTTACGGACGCAAGACTCGAGGCGTCTTCATACGCTCGGAATGGCCTACCGTGGCATGCGTATACTGGCACGCACTGTTGTTAGCTAGTGCTTTGCCTTCGCGTTGAAAAAAGAGATTCTAGGACCCAAGAAGGCAGGGTCGGCGTTTGGCAGCTTGCAGGACCCCACTCGCTTCGCTCGCGGGGACCCCCCTGCGAATCGCAGCCACGCCTCCAGCTGGAGGAGTCGAAATTCATGCGTAGGACATTTAGGACAGTTTAGGACATTTGTAGGACGGATAATCAGCTACCGCTTTGACTCGTAGGGGAGCTGTTCGGGTGGGTAGCATCAGTGAGTCAGGTGCCAAAATCAGAGCGTCCGCCTGCCACACTCGCTTGCGTCGACATCATACTCGATAGTAGTGTGTCAAAACTTCGGCACTGGTGAAATTGAGCATGCAAAGGCTGCGGGTTGGGACGAATTTCTCTCGATCCCATTATTTGTTCTTCTTTTGAAATGGCCACACCGCCTGACCTCCTTCATATTCTTGATGTGATCTGAGAACAGCACGCGCGTTGCATGATAGAGTGTTTCTTGTTGTGACTCCTCTATCATATGAGTACGTTGGTCTCCTGATTGACTCTTACGGAGATGGAATCGTCTCGTGCTCGAGCCGAATCCTGATCTTCACGGAGATCGTCGCGCCGGTTCGATTGCGTGCTATGCGAGGCGATGGTGGTGGCCGTGGAACTGAATGGTCTCGCTTGCTGCTGGTCGAAAATATTTGAAGTGTGTCTGCGAGGTCACAAATTCCTAGTGCGGCTGAGACGATCGATCGCTTTGCCTCCTTGGCTTACACATCACTTTTCGAGCACGGTATCGCAAAGCTCAGTGGCGCTGCATCTCTCGGGGTTGCCGTGATGGGGTGTCGACTGTACTGTGCATAAAACGCGCGCCGTGTGGTCGGTGACGGGTTGCTCGAGGAGAAATGCCAGACGCTTGAGAAAAAAAGCAAAACTGTGCCAGCCTCGACCACGCAGGGTTCACACGCAAGCGCTTCCAGTTTATTAACCGGCGGCTCGCCCACTGACTCCGGTAGCTTGTCCAAGCCGACAAACCGTAGCGGTCCATTCTGTGTCGTGACGTCATCCAGCGCACACCACGCCGAGATGTACGGTGCGATTGAATCACGGTGGACGCACATCGCGAGCTGCTCGTCATCGTCCCGGTGCCAGCGAAACTCGACGTCCGTGTGCGGGGGCTTGACGACGTAGTGTTCGTTGAAGAAGTATAGATATTGGCTGGGCGCTGCATCGTGGCTTTCCCAAAGCCGCGAGATCAGGTCGGGCAGGCGCTGAAACAGAAGCCCCTCGAGCGTCTTCATGTCTTCGCTGGGAACGTTGGTTCCGATTTGGCGCAATTGACGAGCGCGAGCAGCCAAATACTTTTGCACGTCCACACGAGCTTGCGAGTCTTCTTCTATCTATTGATGCGAGAGAGAAGCATGTCAACAGTCGAACGCAGATCGATCACTCAAAGAGCGAGTATTTGTATCGTACAGGACACTCGGCTATCGAGTCGAGCACGCATCCCTATCCGAGATCAACACAACGTGAGACAATGCACAGAATACAATTGCACCTAAACGCAAAGAACGACGCACATTCTCCACCAGCATGTCTCGGGCGGCGTTCGGGTCTTCGTGGAGAGCCGCGAAGAGCGCGGAGCTCTCGCGGCGCAGCATCTGGAGCTCGCTTTCGGTCAAGAACGACGGCACAGCGGCGTACCCTCGGCGCCGCAGCTGCTCTGTCGACGTAGCTTTGGTGAATTCCTTCCAGCGCCCTGTAGAGACGCGCTGGCGCGGCTTCTTTCGCGTTGGGGGGCCGCTCGCGTCGCCCTCTCCATCGTGGCAGCGCTTGTCGGTCGCTCGTTCCATTTCTGTGGTGGCTTGCTCTGAAAACCATAGTGAACTTAGCTGCATCCCGAACTTATGACGAGGAGCTCAGAAGACCATCATTCCCCACTGGGTCGAAGAGATCTGATTCTCACACGTCACATTTTATGTGTTTGGCCCTTCCTGCTCAGCGGAGGCACGCTCCGAGAGCTGGAAGCGCGCGGTGGAGAGCCCGCCCATTGTGTCAACACGCCTTCGGCGGGTAGAGCGGCTGGGGTACCCAGCCACCAATGCACACATATCCATGCATCCAATCGCAAGCAAAGCTCGTGTCCGTGAGTGACGTTTTTCGTCCTGTGCTGGTTGGCGATGAACGAGACGACAGTTAGATGGCACTGATGCCAACGGTAGCACCGCCGCTCACCAAAGCTGACGCTCCCGCAGGCTTGACCACGTTGGTACGCGCGCAGCAGCAGGAGCACAAGTTACGCGACCACGGCAATGTACTCCTGCACGTTCAAGCGCAGCCGCTGGTTCTCAGGCTCGATCGCCTGTCCGTGCTGGTGATGGTGGAACGCGATCCCACGCCATACGGTCGAGCCCACGCGATACGCGGACGTGCTAGCGACCAACACGGTGCTGAAGAACCTCTCGTAACGCTTCAGCTTTCGTTTAACTACGTAATGTATTGCGTACTCGGGCGCGTTCTTCGCGGCTCTGGCCCAGAACACGTCAGACCTGACGCTCTACCTCAAACGACGCGTCTATCCTCTTCCGGACGATTCCAGCCAAATGTAGCTAGAGAAGCTTCGCCTGACAGCGCAATCAGGCAGCCTCCAGCGCGTCAGGAGCCTAATGTAGATGCGTAGCGATCGTGTAGGGCGAGAGTGGCATTGGCGAGGCGCTTGAGTCGCCCGTCCTCTATCAGCACGTCTGTGTCTGGGCGGAAGAATTCAAAATCGTCCCTCGTTGGCAGCGATCCAATCCAGTGTAGACCGTGCCGTGTGCGAATTCGAGACAATGCAACGTAGAGGGCGTGGGGGTCGACGCGGCGTACATGCGGGGGTCGCAAGCTGGTGATTGCGACGGCGTCAAGTGTCTCGCCTTGGACACCGTGAACCGTCGTTCCAAAAGCAGGGACGAAGGGAAACCCTCGAATCGACAGAGACGATCCGTTAAGTTTCACAGATGCTGTAGCCTGATGCACAGGCATGACAGATGCGGGCCAGTGACTTGGAAGTGTAGGGAAACGAGTCGACGAGGCGCTGTTGGCAATGTCGATGTAAATGTTCCTCGGCTGGCAGGACGCCAACCAAGTACCATTCGGCTGCAGCGCAAATGTCGTGGTCGAGTCCCAGTCAATGTGATGAATGACGCCAGACGCCCCGTTCGCGACACCCTTCGTGACGCACTGGTTGGCCTTCACACGCACGGGCATGCCTGCTCACACACACAGTGTCAGTCTGGATGGAATGGTGTTCGCAAATTTGGAAACGAAGCAGCCTCACCGATGTAGACCTGTAGGAAAAGAGGGATGTGGCCGGTCTTGTTATCTGGAAGCAAGCGGAGGAGGGCGGCTTCGCTTGCAGTGGCGCGGCGCGACAGCTGAGCTGGTACCACGTAAACTTTGCGCTCCGATCCCAGGCAGCCAACAGCGACCTTTATTGCCGTCTCGTTGGTGGCTGCTCGCGTCGCGTTATCTGTCGAGATTGTCTTCAGGTTGCTCAACGTATCGAACGTTTGGTCAGGCGCTCGGTCTGACAGCGAGGCGATATACGCTCGACAATCAGGGGACCACACGCCTAATCGCGCGCTCGTGAGCCAATCGCCCCACTCAGGGTCCTCCGCGAACCTCATGTTCTCTGTGAGGTAGGCAACCTTTGTGATCTTACGATACAGAATCCTTCCGCGGTCCTGCGCGGCTGTGAGCGGGGTAGTGCCATTTGTCGTTCTGAACATCGGCAAACCCTTGACGCAACGCAGCTGGCAATGGTCAAACATCAGAACGGTGAGAAGACCACCGTAATCTTCGACCTGGTTCTCCTTCGCGTATCGTAGTGACTCCTCCCAAAGACCAAAGAATCCGAGGTCGATCATAGAAACCTCGTCGGCAATTACACAGTGCACAGGAGCCCATTGCTGGAGAAGCGAGTCGCTTGGCGTCGAGATGTGCTTTGGGACGGCGCGGGCATTGACACCAAGCCCGACAGAAGAGTGCATCGTGGAGCCCGCGAGACTCGCTGCGGCAATTCCTGTTGACGCGACCACCGCAACCGCGCGAGGATGGTCCCAAGCAGAGACCAGAGCACGAATAGCAGAGATGATTTGAGATTTGCCGGTGCCTCCGGCTCCGGTCACAATCACCGGGGAGTCATTGAAGACAGAACACGCCGCAGTGGGGACCGGGACACCGGTGATCTTGCTCAGTAGCGGAACTGCAATTAGTGTAAATGCGACGTGTTGTAGACGATTCAGTCGAAAGTGAGCTGAGACGTCTTGGACAGAGGCATACGGCGCTAGGTGAGATGGTGGCAGTCGCTCAGAATCATAGGCAATATCCCGGATCGCCTGGTGGAAAGTTTCAACTGAGACTGTAGTGGTTCCCGTCGTTGTGTTCACGCTACCCGTTCCACTGTCTAGTAGGGGCGCAACTCCTCGATCGCCCGCCTCAAACCTTCGGACGAGAACGCGCGATATGACGTCGCTACTCGCATTATACTGAAAACTGTGGTCCGGAGGCAGACGTGAGGACGTGATTGCCCGCAGAAGCAAACGCACCACCGGAGACGAGATGTCCTCTGTGTGTATCGATGACCCAGTCTCGCGGTCGGCGTCCATGTCCGCAGTATCGGCTTCTGAAGCGTAGTACTCGACCGGGACGGTTTCATACAGCACAGAACGTCGTGGGTCCCCACGGGGATTCGCTGTGTTCACGAAAACATCCTCGTCATCACACACATCATCGATATCGCTGTCCTCGTCATCACATTCCTTCTTCGCGCGATATTCTTGAGCCTTTAGGAGGCCGATGTAATGTTGTTGGTGATATTCGAGTCGGCGAGCAATAACTGCGTCCGCGAGAGGCGCCCACTGCTCGAAGTGCGTGCGGGCTGAAGCCGCGGCGTCGAGAAAGACGTGAACGCTGCGGAAAGGGCGGTACAGAAGTGCCGCCATTCTGTAATACAGCTCCGTTTGCTCGGCGTAGTCCTCATGCCCGAGTCGAGAAGCGTCGGGTAGTCGCGGGCCAATAATCTCCGGGACGCGCGGATAGTCTAGATGGCGATACCCGTGATCACGCAAGTGTTCTCTGAAGCGATCTGGGTCCCCCGAGGAGAATGTACAGCGGTCACCCGCTCGCGAACGAAACGAGTCCGTTCGGGAAATCCACGAACAGTAATCGTACCAGCACATATGGTCAAGGCACCCCGGGCGCTCCAAATACTTGGAGATTGACGTCTCAGTGAACAATTGATTGTTTCTGGAGACCACGGTCGCCTCGATGGCTATGTTCTGAAGAAGATTCAGCCCTTCGAGAAGAACGAGTCGCTCAAACACACATCCGAAGTTCACCGCCTCCCCTTCGTGCAATATTGCAGTCGCGAGAGGTCCACCGATCTCCATCACGCCAGAAGACGAGTAGGCTAGCGACAACAAGCGGCCGATACCTTGCGCATACACGGTCTTCTGCTGCTCCATCTCGCGCGAGACACGCCGCCTGAATGCCAGGTCAACGACGGCGACGTTGTCTAGCACGGTCTGGCGCTTAAGTGTGTACTGAAGCGCATATCGAGCGGCCTGGAAGCTGTCCCCCGACCACAGAACTCTGGCGTCCATATTAAAATGCAGAACGCGTCGCCAGAGTGGAATGAACGTGTTCAACCACTGGTTTCCCAAACGCCGGCGGTACACGATCTCGTTGTGATGGTTCAGGCAGGTAGCAGGCACCAACTTCCTGAAAAACTTGTACCGGCACTTCGTACCCGACCCCCCTTTCACGCACGAACGCATGTGCGTCCATGCATGCACTTGGTCTTTTAGCAGCAAGCGGCTCAGTTGCACGTCCGCAGTTGCTGCGTGAGTCGACAGGCCACAAAACTTGTGCCGTATGCCATCCACAGCACTGGCAGTACTAATCGCTCTGTGTTCGTCGTCCAGAGCCCGCCACGCCTGCTCAATGACCGTGTGTGTGATCTCTGGTTCAGTGTATCCCTGCTCACACACGTCACACGTAGCCACAACAGGGGCTGGGACACGCGCCTTGAGGAGATGCTTGTATTTTTTTGGTATCGTCGAAGGGGTCAAGAGCCCGTTGCACTCGGCACGCGGGCATGAGATTTCCCGAATGGCGTTGTACACCGGTAGTTCTGAAGCAAATATGGACGCGCAGTAACGCTCGAACCTCGCCCGTAGCTCATCGCTTGCAAGCAGCCGGTTCCAATCAGAATCAGTCTTCGGAAGGCCAGCAACCCAGGCCACACCGTGGTGGTGAATGAAGAGCCTCCCTTGCTGTTCCAGCGCGTAGAGCAGAGCCTCAACATAACCGAACATGCCTCTGCGAGATTTTGGTTTGTTGACCTTCATGTCCCAACCAAACAGGATGTCGATCAGGATCTCGCAGCACACCTTGTAGTATTGGGCTTGGATAGTTGTGTTTGACATCACCAGGCGAGCCATTTCCGAACCGCACGGCATATTCACCTCCCCGCACTTGGACAACGACGCCGGTCGACCGTTCGGCAGTGCATGACCAGTCCAAAACGCGCACACCAGCGAACAGTCGGGGTTTGGTGTCAACGTCCAGAACACAGATGGAGCGCCGTAGCGAATGACCATAGAGTCGGCTTTTCGCATCATCGACTCCCGTTCTTCATTGCTGCCCCACATTTTGGAGGTAGCAGCGTTGATCGACTTCAATAGCGTGGCTGCCGCAGCGTGGCCCGTAGAAGGAGCGGGAGTTCGCCCTGCCTTCCAAGCGGCTCGTTGCTCGGCTCGAGCGCGCATAGCGGTGTTCAGCTGAGCTGGAGTGACTCTCATCGCTGTCGTTGCAATCGAGGGGTCTTGACCGACGCGGAGGAATACACCGCGTTTGACGCGCATCGTCGAAAGGTAGTCGAACATGACAAGCTTAAACATGGGATCCTCAGCGAATCGATTCGTCGAGAGATTCAGGTAGTGAAGAACAATGGCGCGTGGACTATAGCGATGATGGCGAACGGTAGAGAATCCTCCGACGCCGAACGTCAACAGGTGTGGAAAAAGTCGCTCGAGGTAACTCGGGTCGCTCGCTTGTAGTATCGTGGTAGACCGACGTGCGACGTAAGTCGACGGCATGGAGGTTACGTTCTCAACAGCACGCGCAAGTCGATCCTGCTCGCTTCGGTCCGCTACAGTCTCCATCAATACGGTCTCGGAATCCACAACGGTGCACTCTCGGAAGGCGTCGTTATCATGTGTGTCTACTCCGCGCGTTATCGTCGCCTGCCGCGCCCTTGCTGCCGCGATGAGCTGCTGGGTTTCATCGTCGCCCTGAAGCCGCGTTGTGACCGTCTCAGGATTGTTCGAGCTTGCAAGGAGGGTCTCGTCGACACCGACTTCGGCATATAGCGGGTTGACGCGGCGAAGTAGTTCGTGCGCCCGTCTAACTCGTTCACCGCTGCATTCGTGGCGCTTCGACATCAATAGCTCTTGTGCAGGTGTCAACGGGCCCGCGAGAATGAGCTGGAACCTGTCGCCAGATACGACGCTCGGCACGCGGCTGGCAATAGTCGCATCCCGATTATCCCAACACAGCAAGTGGCTGTTGAGTACGTTCCCCGGACCGCCGTAGACAACCTTAACGACGCCCCGTACTTGCGCGAGACCGATGGCTTGGCGTTCTATAAAGTTCGTTTCGTCAATCGCTTCAAACGCCCCGGCCACGAATCCGTCGGCGATCGCGAACCTCGGTGGTTTGAACGCCCCGTTTGGAGCATTACCTTTCAAGAGACGCATCTCAAGAACTTGGAGTTCGCGAAGCGGGGCTGTTGAGATCCACGCATACGTTCGGCCATCATCACCACGGTGGAATGCTTTTGCAGAGAGAAGTAGCCCGCGTAGCCTCCGGTCGATTCTAGAGCAGTCGTAGTAGTCCACGATAGTTTGTGTGCACCACGAGCCTCCGACAAGAACCGCCCGCATTGCATTGTAGGGAAGGTCATCGAGGTCGACACGTGTGGCGGACGACGGAAACACCCACGTATCAGTCACAGCACAGATCTGTCGGTCGAGAACATCATCACTGGATCGCTCCCTGGCTTCGTCCTCCAGACGCGCCGAATCGTCACTCGACAACGGCTCGAACCCTAGTGTGCGATTCAGCTCTTCCAGACGCTCGTAGCTAGTCCATGGACCTGACCAGACACATCTATATCAAACTCGTCGAAGATAAACGTGATGATCAATCGCGCACACGTACTGGTTGGGGGCATACGGCACTGGGGTCGACGACGAACTCTCTTCGGAGGAATCGGACAACAATCGCAGACTGCTCGAAGGGCGGCTCGACGCTTCTCTTCCAAAGCCCACCCTGCACGCGCAAGCCCAACCCTCTTTCTAAGGGAGAACAGTTGCCTCCCACTCATATCCGGGCTGGTTAGAAGAGGAGGAAACTTTCAATGAGCACACAATCAGATACCGAACACAACTATGCCGGTCACGAGGACATACTCGGTGAACAGCATTGTCCGAAGAAACGTACTACATTACGTACATACCAGGCCCGACAGAAAATACAGTACCTACAACATTCGATCAGGGAGAAGAATCCTTTGCGCATCCCATAGGTCCATCCCTGCTTCGATTCCACTCGCGCATCTCCCGCGGGCAGCCCAATCACAACAGCTACTTCTCTCCTACTCCTTCCCGTCGAATTAGCCCTGCCCTCATGCCCACAAGTTGCGGGAGGACGACAGGGGCTTCCAGGCCGCAAGCCAACACAGTGCGCTTACCGGGAGAACCAACACCATGGAAACAACGGAACCGGTCACCACCGGACGATCGCGGCCTCGATACACCGTCGCTGAGAAGATCGAGATCGTCGGATTCGCACGCTCAAACTCCATACGTGCAGCATGCGAACGGTTCCACGTGGCGCGCTCAAGCGTTCACCTCTGGACCACGCAGGAGGCCGAATTGCTCGAACAGCTTCGCACTGAGCACTACCAATCGCCCCGCGACATGAACACGCCGACCGCCGTCGCCCACGGCGACGCTCGCGAACGTGTGTCGAACCACGGAACCGAGCCACCGACCGTCGAACCCCCGAGACCGCGTGAGCAACAAGTCACCGTCGACGCGCCCCCCTCGCCGTCGGTTGCTGACGGGGTTTCGTCTACGACATCAGGCGGCTGTCGCACTTGTGATGTACGCGCGATATCGATTCCCGAGCGTGAAGACGCTCCACTCGCGGTTGTTTCCGAACCAGAAGATGAGGTCTGCGAAACCAGACTCTTGCTGGTCGGCTATCAGGGCGCAGCTTGCGGGTTTGCAGACGTCGCGGCACAAAACACATTTGCGCACGCAGTAGGGACCCGATCGCAAGCGGCCCCCCGTTTTGAGTTCACCGGCTACCCTCAGACATCCCATCTACTCGACGCCCTACACAAGCACGAGATAGAGTTCGCTTTCCTCCCGACCGACACGCTCATATCGAACACGCACCACGCCACTCTGGACAGAATGGTTGCTTCCCGTCTCAAGATGGTCGGCGAGGTTGTCTCCGAGCAGGCGGTGAGCGCGTGTGCCTTGGACGGCACAGAGCTTTGCGATGCGGACTGCGTCGTGTCTGACTGGGTGACTCTGCAACGGTGCGAGGAGTACATCACACATCTCGAGAAGCAGTACGACAGAAAGATCTACCGCCAGGTCGTGTGGGATAGCTCCGCTGGTTGCAGACTTGTGCAAGACGAGAAGGCTGAGAACACGTTGGTACTCTGCACGGCGAGCGCAGCTGCGGCCTGTGGTCTGGTTGTTCTCCTCGGACGTCTGCCATGTTCCCCGACTCACACCAGATACACCATCCTCGGGCGCCACGGTGCGACACCTCTCGTACTCAAGGGTTTCGACGCCAGAGCAAGTACCGCGATCCCGCGCAGTACCCTCCTCGTCAAGGGAACTGCGCGCGCCATCCTCGATATCGTCAGCGCTTTTACTTATCTGGGCCTTGAGATTATCTCCTTCCAGACACGCGGGGACGAAGAACAGCAGTTGTATGGCTCTCACATCCCTTCCATACCGGACACAAACTGATGATGTTGTACTGTTTTGCTTCATCACTAGGCGTTCGTATGTCATATCGTACGGAACAAGCACCGATCCACGCATCGAGCGAGGTCTTCAGCGCCATCTAGAAGCCGCCGCAGAGCGTGTGATCACACTAGGCACATTCACAACGCACGCTCTCCAAAACACTGTGTAACGACTGCGTAATACAATGGATTCATCTGCTACCCCACCGGGATTATAAGACTCAGTACACGCGAAAGAACGGCGCGCTGAGCACGCCGGGCCACGCTCGCCGAATCGATCTAGCTACTCTCTCCCCCCGGATCGACTCGAGGCTGAACGTTAGCTGAATACCTATGCATATGAATGAACGGCGCGCTGAGCACACAGGGGCACGCCCATAATCGACCCAGTTACTTGTCATCCTTGACCGACTCGAGACTGGACGTGAGCTGGCACGCCTGCTTCGAGAAGAGCTTCAAAGACCACATTCTCGAAACCAGCACGACCGCACCATCTTCCGGGAGACCGGCGGTACCGTCGTCAACCCCGTACAGCGACACTGTCGCAAGCTCGGAGTCGACGATACTCTTGTTCTCGGCATAGTCGTCCCGAAATACCTGGACAAAACAAAACGCACTTGGTTACGTCCCTCTTCGCATACCGGTCTTGCGTGATCACACCCACCTTGTGCATCTCCTCCACGCTGTCGTCGACACATTTGTCGACGAGATGGAGGCGAGCCACCGGACCAGTCGAGCACGTCTCAAACGACGTAAAGGCGACGCGCATGCGCAGCGCGATACTTCCGGCAGCACTAGCAGGCACACCACGGCCGAGCGGGTCCTCTGTTTCGATGAACGCCTTCAGTTCTAGAGCACACCACAGTATGAGTACCGCAACCGACACCCGCATTGTAGTCAAACCAGTAACCAACATACCATCAACGGTCTCGATCACGCGCTTACTGGTCCCGCGCCCGACGGCGCGCTTCACGCGCTTCAACGGAGACTCGTACAGCGCCCTCGCGACCGACCCACCGCCATCTGCTCGCTGCCTGGGCGGCGTTGCGTTGCCGCCGGTCGCTCGACGATTGGGTGGCGATCCGCCGTTATCAGGGACGCGCTTGCTGACGGACGACCCGGCCATTTCCCCAGCACAGATTACTTTGAATAATGAGAGTTTTCATCGACGACATGATGGCTCCGCCGACGACTGTCGCAGCACAGTGTCGTCGGTCACCAAACCATCGACAACACGGGGGACTCCAAGAGAGACAAAGGATGCACACCCAGTTCACGCCGCGGCAAGTATCGCACGCAACACTCTCCATAGTTGTACAGATCTCTAGTACTACGTTCGACGTTGTACGATGGGCTCATATACAGTGTGATGAGCCGTCTCGCTCATCACACTGTATATGAGCCCATCGTACAACGTCGAACGTCCGAAGAAGGAGTGTCCGTCCGCAGGATGAGTGGACCGAGCTCATCTCGATTCGGAGGGATTCCGCGAGAGGAGCAGACGCACGACGGCTTGTGGACAGCACGGTTCTTTCGGACATTCCCGCTATTGACCACATTCTACAGGATGAGCGCATCGAGCGCATCGCGACTCAGCGGGATTCCGCGAGATGATCGGACGCACGACGGACGGCGGACGCCACGATCGCCTCTCCTCGCCAGCGTTTGCAGGATGAGTGGACCGAGCTCATCGCGGTTCGGAGGGATTCCGCGGGAGGAGCAGACGCACGACGGCTTGTGGACAGCACGGTTCTTTCGGACATTCCCGCTATTGACCACATTCTACAGGATGAGCGCATCGAGCGCATCGCGACTCAGCGGGATTCCGCGAGATGATCGGACGCACGACGGACGGCGGACGCCACGATCGCCTCTCCTCGCCAGCGTTTGCAGGATGAGTGGACCGAGCTCATCGCGGTTCGGAGGGATTCCGCGAGAGGAGCGGACGCACGACAGCCCGTGGACGCCATGATCTCCTCTCCTCGCCGGCGTTTGTAGGATGAGTGGATCGAGCTCATCGCGGTTCTGAAGGATTCCGCAAGAGGAGCAGACGCACGACGGAAGGTGGACGCCATGATTCTCTTGGATGAGTGGATCGAGCTCATCGCGACTCAGCGGAATTCCGCGAGAGGAGCGTACGCACGACAGCCCGCGGACGCCATGATCTCCTTTCCTCGCGGGCATACGCGAGAGGAGTGGACGTCAAGATCAGTTTACACTCGAATGTCTCGGCCACCACGAGTGCCAAAGTCACCGAAGAGCGGATCCGCCACGCGTCTGATAAAAAAAACCTCGCCCTGCACATGACGACAATCCACGCAGCTGGCTGAATCTCTTCCCCGGCCACCGGCCACCGTATCGCTCGCGCTGTGTAGACGGGCCGTGTTGAACTCAATGTCATGGTGCTCGAACTTCAACAATGTTGTACCGTATCCACCGACAAACATTCCCATCACCACCACGTCACCCCTGCCCACGCACCGACCGAACGCACCCGACGCCCCCTGCACCGAATCTGCCTCTTTGCTCGCGACACACATCCCGAGCCCGACGACATTCGCTCCCCAGCCGGGATCCGACAAGAACCCCCAAGCCAGAAACAACTGTCATCCAACCGCGCTGAGCGAGCAGCCACGGGACGAGAAATGCTCTGGAGACAGACAACGCTGCGAATGTGGCTAGCTGCGCTACGAGGTACGAACCGACTTGTCGGAAACAAATTAAATCGCTCACTTTTGTTTGGTTTTTATTGCTAGGCGAACTCGCGATTGGCGCCACAGCTGACAACCCGATTGAAATCATCGACGACTCGGACGACGTAGAACCTGCCACCCCTGAACGAACCGGGACTGGCTCGAACAACGCCATCGTAGTCAGCGATAGTGACGACGAAGAATCATCACCCAGTGACAGTGATGTCGAACAACCGCAAGCAGAGACGGAGTACGACACCGAGCAACCACCCGAGCACATTCGCGACAACTGGCCACTACGGGTGCCCTACTGGACCCAAAACCGTGGATTGGAGAATGCTAATTTCCTGGACGTGGACCTCGGCTCCTGCAAATGTCGACGCAGGTGCCGCGCTGGCGCTGGCGCGTGCGACAACGCGAACAGTGCGGTTTTCTGCGACGACAGCAACTGCGACGCCGGGGCATCGTGCGGGAACCGGCTGCTCGACTGCGAGACGCTGGCGCTAGTTCGCTGCATCAAGGGACTGGGGGTGATCGCCACACGCGACATACCCCCACGAACAATCATCGGTGAGTACTGTGGTTATATTCTAGCTCACTCGAAGCTCACGGTCGAACAGCGCAACCGCGGGTTCGTTCTCAAGTTCAAGTCGCGAGACGTGCAAGGTGCGCGCGTCGTCATCGACGCTGCTCCGGGGGGGAGTCTATGTCGGTTTGTAAACCACTCGTGCTCTCCCAACAGCAGATTCGAGGAGTGGCAGCACCGAGCGACGAGAAAGCTGGTGATCGTCACCCACAGCAGAATCCGTGCGGGCGAAGAGATCACGGTGCGCTACAACAAGAAGGTCGCGTTTGTCTGTCTCTGCGGGGAAGACAACTGTCAGTCGAAAAGACGCACATAATCCCAGAGACCATAGCCCTCTCTATAATGGACAGAGAGCCGACCATAGTCCTCTCTCTAACGATTCATAAGCAGTAACCTATCCAACTATCGTCGTTCTATAACCTCTCTGCGGAGTGACCACTTGTGTCGAGCTACGACATACGAAGCTCACGGCGCCGCGGCGCGGCCGCGGCGCGATGCTGCTGCATCTTGTTCTGGCACGCGATCCGCTGGTCTGCGTTGCGTTGCCGATCCGCACGCTCGTATGACCTGCGTTGCGGATCCGTCCTGATCCGTCCTGATCCGAGCTGCCGCCAACTCAGGAACTCCCAATGAAAACGCGCTTCACACTAGGTGCGGTTTTGTTTGCCTAAGTTCGACATGATTCCGGACAGTATTTCGGTCATCAAGGCACCGTGTACCTTACACTCTGTACATGCGGGTCGTCAGACATAAGCATCTAATAAACGGGGAATACGATATGAGAGGTAATGCGTTCGTCTTTCACCACTTTGGGTCTACTCAGATCTGGTTATCGGACATGTCCGATACCGCGCATCCACGGTACTACCCCTCGTGATATAGAATATGGATGGGTTATGCATTATCACGACAATAAATTTATTCTATCGAATGTCATTGTTCTTCGTGCAAGTCATTTCACGGCAGGTAGATTCATTCATACAGTATTTTTGGCCATTCTACTCCATGTCAATAAGCTGGGTACCCCAGCCATCCAGTCGTGCGGCACGATGAGCTGCAGCTGCGCCTTCTGGACGGGGAAGATCTCGAGAGGCGTGTGGTACTCGAGCGCGCCACGCAGGAAGATGAGCTCGTCCTCGTCCGAGCGCAGCGCCTTCCACAAAAGTCGCACGCTCCACGTGAGGATCGTGTTGAGGCGGCCGACGAGGAACGTGGACGTGCGGATGCTCACTTTGAAGTCGCCCCATTCGATTTCGACGATCCTGCGGTCGGTCAGCGCGTCGTACGAGCTGAAGAAGAGCGAGTACACGATCCACAGCAGACCGAGCATGATGCCCCCTAACACTGGGGTGCCGTAGATCTTTTTGAAGTGGAAGCGCTCGCGCATAGCTGGCACAAGCGCGTCCCAGAGCAGGATCCAGTGGAACCACTGCAGCCAGGCGAGCAGCGCGAGACAGCGGATGTCCCACGAGAGCATGTCGGCCAGGCACACGCAGCCGATAGTGAACTGGAAGGAGGAGAAGGCAAAGTCAAAGTTGCGCGTCAGCGCACGCACGATGTTGCGCTGACAGCTCGCGAGGAACGGTACGGAGAACAGTGTCGTCAATACCAATGCGAGCGTAGGAACGAGAATAATTTGGTCCGGACCGCTTCGCCCAGCCGCGTTGGACGAAGGCAAGTACATCGTGAACGCTCCCAACTGCAGACCAGTCACGCCGCACAGAATGTGGAGCGCCGACACGATCCGCTTTAGTTTTCTGGTGGGCGTCCACGCCGGCAACAGAGTGTTTCGCAGGTCGAGAAACGAGAGCGTCGGCGTGATGATCTTCATCCGCTGGCGCACGTTCTTGGCCATGGACGGGCTGCTCCCGAGGCTTCGATTGGGCAAGGATGATGCGAGGTGGCGCTGCGACGAATACGAGACCGCGCTGCGACTCGGCACCGGAGCCGCATCGCTTGGGGTGCGCGTGGATGGACGTTGGTGTGAGGATCTCCGACTCGAACGTGCCGAGGTCACGGGTGCGAACACTCGGAGATCGTCGCTGTGGCGTCGGCTGCGTCGGTTGAAGGAGGTCATCCGACTCGTGCCGCCATTGTCGTCCACCTCCAGGCCAGCGACGTTCAGCTCGTACACATCGTCGTCCGCAGCACCACTGGCCTCGCGCACCGACTTGTATGCCTCGTACCGACTGCGGCCTTCGTCGTCGTTTGGTCGCATGCGCTGGAGCACGAGATCGCACCGCAGCACGCTGCACGGCAGCACGCGGTGCTCGAGGAACGCGGGGCGCAGGATGTGGAGCCGGCGTACAGTCTTTCGGATGACGAAGATCATGAGCGTGATGTTGTTGTTGAGGAACGAGTTGGCGAGCGTGAAGTGGATCTTGTTGGGCGGGATGACCTTGAGGAATCGCGCGGGGTCGATGTCGACGGTACGCGTCGCACAGACGAAGATGATGACGCCGATCGCGGGCACCCAGAGCACACACGACTTGGTGGCCGTGACGACCGTGCGGAAGTTGGCATCCATGAGGATCACGAGCTGCGTGATGAAGAAGCACGCGACGCACCCCAGCACGCGCGCGTCGTTGAAGAGCACGGCCGCGATGGCCCAGTTGCACGCGTTTGTGACCGTGAAGAACCAGAACTCGTGCTGCCGCAGCAGCTGCGCGAGCAGCTCGGCGCTCATGAGCGCGACTGAGAGCACGAGCACGGGGAAGCAGCCGAGCGAGACGATGGGCGTCACAATGCGTGCGATCGGCGCCGGCGTGGCCCACATCGCGAAGACCACGACGATGCAGACGCGGTTGAGGTTGCTGAAGTGGTGGAACGTCGCGCGCATGAAGCGCATGAAGCGGCGGTGGTGGCGCGGCGCGAGCACGCGCGACGCCGGCGTGTCCAGCAGGTCCACGATCGGCGGGATGTGGCGCACACCGATCTCGTACATGTACTGCAGGTCATTGGCGGCGCTGCTCGGGCCATGCGCGGCTCTGGGCACGCCACTGCGCGCGAAGCTGCTGCCAGAAGGGGTCTTGTACTTGCCGCCCGCGTTGCGCTGCGCGACCATGGCGCTAAGCGCCGCTGCTAGTTCTTGAAAAAGACGATCAAGCGGCTCGGTGGGTCGCGCGCCAGCGCTGTGGCTGAGCGCGTCACATTGTGGTGGGGCTATTTTCCGCCACGACAGGATGTCGAATGAGTGATGACATGGATGACCAGCATTTGTATGAATAAATACTTTTAAAGTTCTACCTTTGAACCTGACTGCTACGTACACGAGCGCCTGGCGCTCGAATGACCACTGCGTTGTGCTTCCCCGCTAATACTACGAACACAAACGACAAGGCACCACGTGACAGAGCGAACAAAACGTGTTTTGTGTACGGTTTGGATATATAGCGAAGCAGGCGACAGGCAGCTTCTGTTGGTACCCTACAACGCGGTCAGCGCAGCGCCGACCGCCGGGTCAAAGCGAATGGAATCGCACGGAGTCGCGACTGCTTAGGCCTTAGGGAGCTTGGTGAAGTCCCAGTTGCAGGCCCACA